>JAHWFP010002215.1:0-22411 GCA_023313725.1 Lithobius niger | reverse complement strand
CTTTAGAGTCGTCGGCGAATTTGGAAATGGATTTTGGAAGATAACTGACGAAATCGTTAAAGAAGATTAAAAAGAACAAAGGTCCCAAAACAGAACCCTGAATAACTCCACTAGCAACAGGGTAACTAGTGGAAAACGAGCCTAACAGTATAACTTGTGAACGGTTGGAAAACCATTCCCTGATCCACTGCAAAATAGGTCGAACGATACCGTGCATGTTGAGGGCATGCAGTAGGAGGGGGTGATGGACTTTTGTCAAATGCATTCATGCAGTCCAGGTAAATAGCATCGACTGGAGTAATTTGATCAAAGTTAACAAAAATATCACTGTAAAATGCTAGAAGATTTATAACAGTTGAAAAGTTAGGACGAAAGCCATGTTGGTTAAAAGTAAGTTTTCGGTTTCAAGAAAAGTTGTAATGTGCTGTCAAATAACCATCTCAAAGATCTTACAAAGATGGCAAGTTATGCTAATAGGTCTGTAATTAGCTGGGTCCTCCTTTTCCCCTTTTTTGATCAAAGTTAACAAAAATGTCACTGTAAAATGCTAGAAGATTTATAACAGTTGAAAAGTTAGGACGAAAGCCATGTTGGTTAAAAGTAATTAAGTTTTCGGTTTCAAGAAAAGTTGCAATGTGCTGTGCAATAACCATCTCAAAGATCTTACAAAGATGGCAAGTGATGCTAATAGGTCTGTAATTAGCTTGGTCCTCCTTTTTTTCCTTTTTTATAAATTGGTGTAATATAAGCAACGCGCCATATTTGGGGGACAAACCCTGTGCAGTGCATATTATGGAAAATAGGAACGAGAATAGGGACAAGGATGTCTTTACACACAATCAATACACCTGCTGGTATTCCATCAGGACCAGCTGAAGCGTGAGGTTTAAGTTTAGAGAAGGCTGTGGCCAAGTTTTCACTAGTAAAGATTAGGGGTGAGATCGCGACAGGGTACTTAGCGAGAGGAGGTAGGATTCCAGTTGAAATGCTGGAGTAATTTTCAGCAAAGGTGTGAATTAAAAGGTTTGCCATTTCTTGAGGTTCGGATGTAATGTGTTAGAGTTGGTTTTGAGAAAGCCAATTTGCAGTTTTAAAATTTGTTTAGTTTAACATATTTGAAAAATTCCTTCGCCGCGTACCCTGATTCCATAGCAAGTTTGAGTTCGAAATCATTTTTCTCCTTTTTGAGAGTAGCCTGAACGAGCTGGTTTATGAGTAGATATTGGCGGTATATTTCCAGGTATTGCTGTAGTGTATGTTCAAGTTTCATTAAATAAAGTCCTGGACATATGATTGTAATGTCATTTCGTTGCATGCGAGTCAAACACACCTGCAAGATGATGGCTGTTGCTAAATCGCCGATCCAACTATACGAAAAGTGTTGTAAAATTGATTTGACAGATCGTTAAAGCATCTAGTAAATCTTAGGTGAGTTGTATTATATATACTTTATGTACTGTGGTAATCACATGTTGGTACTTTCAGAGTACATTTTTAGCACAGTGTTAGTGCTATCGAAACTGTCCTCCAAATAAATTCAATGGTGCAGTTTCCACCTTTTCCCACTAGCATTGTGGTTTATGATTAGACAGACAGACACAGTGTTTCAAAGTCCACTAATGAACCTCAACGATCTTCGGTAAATAGAGCAAACGAGAATTCCGGATATGCCACCAAGTATGCTCTGTGGAAGGATGCCCTTGGTTCGAATTTCGTTAAGGAGTTAACGCGGACGTGTAATGCTAGCCACTTTCACAAGTCGAATTCTTAACTTAAACTTCTGATTGGGTAAGTCAACTGGCAAAAGAACACTCCCTGGGGGATGTCTGATGAATGACGACATTTCGATCTACATCAATGGTGTTGAGATTGCCGACAGGCTTAAATCCTAGCCACCTTACATCTATATTCCTTCCGTCTCTCTCTTGCCCCCTTCTAGTCAGATACTGATGACTGGACCATTCAATTTTAAGACGGGGACGTTGAAGACGCACTGCTTGGCGCCAACGACAAGACCTCCACTGGTCACGACGGCTTTCCATTTCTATTCCAAGAGAACGTGCCATTGTCATGTCTGCTTCATTCTTTAATATTAATTCGAACTCCATCCATTCCTGTGCCTTTTTCCACAGGTGTAGAAATATGCCAATGTCACACCTAGCCACAAAATTAATGACAAGTGCATGAAGTTACCAATAAATTTACAATCAGTTTCCTGTCCCTCCTCTCCAAGGTCCTGGAACGGTTTGTCTACGTTGGTATACTCCAGCAATGCGAATATCTTAACATTCACATTATCCCCAGTCACAGCATGGCTTTCTTCTGTAGTGATCCTGCCTCGCCAATTTAATCCACACTTATATTTCACAAAGATAATTTAGCAACATCCCATGCGACTACATTTTTATGAACTTGTGGGGGTTTTGGCTTTCATAATTTCATAGGTTCTTGGAATCAATTCTCCGTCCACAATAGACAGTGTGTTGTTCTTTGTGTTGCTGCATCATCCTGGGCCACCATAACCTGATGTATCCTCCAAGAGTACAACACCTACACAATATCCACACCTCGATCTAATTTTGTCGACAGATCCCTGAATTTTTATATGCTCGCATTGTTTGCAGTTTCCAAGGCTGCCAACTTCGTGCTGAAGAGGCCCTCAAGGCTCAATAAAAGCCTCTTCTCTACCCTTGAAATCCTTTACCACACTATGTTGCTATGGCTCAGACAATAGAAAGGGGCGTGGCTAATCCCCCCTCCCCCCTCCCCTATTGTGTAAGCCTTAATCCGATGACGTCATCGTTAATCCGCTAGGTAGTCGCGGTAAATTTCTCGGAATTGAGAAGGCGGATGTTGACCTGCACCCCTGTGACGTCATGAAGGTCATGACGTCATTTTTTCTTACCTTTCTTTCCTTCTATTCGTCCTCGATTTTTTATTTTCCTTCGTTTCTTCTTCCTGTTTTATTAAATTAGTATTGAATCAGTAGAAAACTCGGCTGAGGCGAAATTCTTCTCTACCCTAACTTCTTTTCACGCAACCCTGGAGTGCTGCACGTTAGTGTCCAAGCCCTGCTGCAAAAATATCCTTATACCTTGACAATACAGGATCACTAAGTAGTGCAAGCCAGTACAACACCTGTCTTATATTCCATGTCTGTCAGCAGTTGCTTCTTAGATTTGCAGGCGCGACCTCATTAGTGCTCTGACACCAGCTCACCTTGACCTGTCCAACGTCTTTACTGCTTGCTCGGAGAGTCACCAGAAGTCGCTCTTACGGAATCTGTAGTACTTTTCTTGACTGAACATTTGTCGCTACTTCTACTTCCACAAGATTGTACATCCTTGAAATCCTCTACCACACTATGTTGCTATGGCTCAGACAATAGAAAGGGGCATGGCTAATCCCCCCTCCCCTATTGTGTAAGCCTTAATCCGATGACGTCATCGTTAATCCGCTAGGTAGTCGCGGTAAATTTATCTTACCGTATTATTATTATGTTTGTTCATTTGGTAAGAATTACGTGTTATTTACCTGAGACAATTTAAGAACGAACTCTATACTGGAATAAGAAATAATTTTCCATTGAAAACCCCTTCCGCTAGTGGTGTTGTGATTGGCAAAAGCCATAATTCTGTAAAACAAGTTTTTCTCAACATGGACGAATGGGGCAAGTTAACTTGTATAGAATACGAAAGGTGGGTGAGTTTTGCTATACGGTGCGTTCGAAACAATGGGATAATTGCGGTCAATACTGGGGCGCCATCGAGCAAAAAATTGAAGGTGGTTATATCACGGAGAAAAAAAAAGCATCGGGCACCATTGAGTAACAGGCATTGGGTCAGCGTTCACTTGTTCAGAGGTCATATTTATGTTGGCATTAAAGAAGTGTATTATTCGAATTTCCATCAGAAATCATTGCCTAGCAAAGCTATTTTACTAACGAATGACTAGTGGAAGAACTTGCTAAAAGCTGTACCGGATGTAATTACTTTTATTGAAAACATCCTCGTTGGTTAAAAGATTGATTACTTTGTGATTTTTGTTAAGAAGTTCTTTTTTATCACCGAAAAAATGGTGAGAAAATATTGTTGAATCTGATTTGTATATAAAAAACTGAATGTATGATTACTAGTGCAAAGCTATTTGTGTACTTAGTTTTCTATTTTTTTCATTGTAGATGGAAGGAAATCAGATTTGCTTAATCATATTGGCGCAATAATTGATGTTGACGGGTTTCCGGTGCCAGATACCGTTTTCAACACTAAATTCTTATGCAAAGAATTGGGTGTGACTTATCTTTATAAGCCTGTTACAGAACGGTACACTTTTAGAGTTGGGAAGTATTACGATTTGCCACGAAAAGTGAGGATAACAGCCAGTTGTGTAATGAGAAATGTACACGGTTTAAAATTTGAAGATTCCGCTACAGATCTTCCGCAAGATGCCTTGTTAGCTATTGTGTCGGCTATACAGGCCACATGCATTGTTGAATCTAACAAATCATTTATCGCATTCAAAGGCGGCCATTATGAAAAAAATTTGTTAAGATTGCTCTGTATTCCGCACGTAAATATAGAAAGTTTTGATTGTCCACGTTATGACGAATTACTTGCTATGTATGGAGTTGTGAGTACGCCTACATGTGGATTACACTCGTATGCTTTGTCTGGAAAAATTGTCCACTGCCCCCAGGCAGAAACTATGTTATTCCGAAAATGGTTATTGAATGAATAAAAAAACTGTACTTTTTTCCTGTGCTTATGTGAAAATAAAAATCAATTTATTTTACCCAGTTGTGTGCTTGTGATTTCTTCTGCATGCTATGAAAATGTTTTTTAAAAAATTGCTCGAACCATAGTTGATTAATTCAACTTATGTAGTTTTGTAATAAAAACATTATCCTGAAGTCAGCTGACGGAGCATTTCTTAATGGATCATTGTCAGCATGAAAGGTAAACACTATCAGTAAAAGAAAAAAATCATGTTGACAAATTTGTGAGTTGCCTCGGACAAGAAACTCTAGTTTATTTTTAACCAAGTATAGTTCGAAAACAGGTAAGAAAGGTAACGAAAAAAAATTGTCTGCTAGGTAACTGAAAAATGACAATGTCAGCCTGGGTGGTAAAGACACTTTAACTTTGCAAGAAAAATGACGTGTGCATGGCAGTAGTATAAAAAGTGAGAAAGACGCAAGTGTCGAAAATGAAAAAATTAAATTAAAATTTATATTGTCATCAGATGGAGCAACCTTATTTTATTATTAGTCAATTTGGTTGCAGTGAAAAAAAATATTTACATTCAGTTTAAAAAAAAAACACAAGTTAAAAAAAGTCAGCAATAAATAATAATTTACACCAAATAAAAAAAGGTTTGAAAAAAATGTTTGTGTGCAAGTTTAAAAATAAAATCTAGTTACAAATTTAAAAAAAAAGTTTGAAGAAGTTTCAAAATAATTTTGCACAAGTTAAAAAAAGTTAAGTTACTATTTTTAAAAAGTTTGTTTTGAAAGTTAAGTTGAAATTAATTACACGAAAAAGTTAAAAAAAAATTTTTGCACAAGTTAAATAAAGTTTGCTTGCAAAAAAAAGTTAGTTGCAGATTTAAAAAGTTTCCAAGTTAAAGTTATGCACATCAATAAAAAAACACAAGTTTAAAAAATAAATATGAACAACAACAAAAACACAAGATAGAAAAAATAATTTACACAAATTAAAAAAGTTTGTTGTGAAAAGTTAAGTTACTAATTTTAAAAAGTTTGTTTGAATGTTAAGTTGAAATTAATTACACCAAAAAAAAAGTTAAAAAAAAAATTTGCACAAGTTAAATAAAGTTTGCTTGCAAAAAAAAAAAACACAAGTTAAAAAAGTTAGCAATAAATAATAATTTACACCAAATAAAAAAAGTTTTGTTTACAAATTTGAAAAAATGTTTGCAAGTTTAAAAATAAAATCTAGTTACAAATTTTAAAAAATGTTTGAAAAAGTTTCAAAATAATTTTGCACAAGTTAAAAAAAAAGTTAAGTTACAAATTTAAAAAAAGTTTGTTGTGAAAAGTTAAGTTAGAAAGTTACAAATTTAAAAAAAAGAATAAGTTTAAAAAAGTTAAGTTTGAAAAAATAATTTACACAAATTAAAAAAGTTTGGTTTGGAAATATTGTTTACAAAAAAAAAAAAAGTTTGAAAGTTTTGAAAAATAATTTACACCAAATAAAAAAAGTTTTGTTTACAAGATTGAAAATAAATTCTAGATACAATTAAAAAAAAAATTTCAAGTTAATTTGAAAAAAAAAGTTTCTAAGTATGAAAAAAATGTTTTGAAAAATTATTTATGCCAATTAAGAAAAGTTTTTGTTTGAAAAGTTTTAAAAAATTTTACACAAGATGAAAATAAATATGTACAGTAATAAAAAAAACAAACATACCCAGCAAAAACATACCCAGCAAAAACATATCCAGCGAAAACATACCCAGCGAAAACATACCCAGCGAAAACATACCCAGCGAAAAACATAGTCAGGGAAAAACATAGTCAGCGAAAAAATTTACATTCATTTGGAAAAGTTTGTTTGAAAGTTAAGTTACAAAATTTAAAAAGTTTGGGTTGAAAAAAAGTTTGTTGTGAAAGTTAAGTTGAATTTAAAAAGTTTGCACAAGTTTAAAAAAATGAAGTCTAGTTACAAAATAAAAAAAACACAAGTGAAAAGAAGCTTGTTTGAAAGTTTTGAAAAATATTTACAAAATTAAAAAGTTTGAAAATTTTATTTACAAGTTAAAGTTATGCACACCAATAAAAACACAAGTTAAATAAAGTTTGGTTGCAAAAAAAGTTAAGTTACAAATTTAAAGTTGAAGTGATTTGAAAAGTTTGATTGCAAGTTTTAAAAAAAGTTTGTTGCGAAAAGTTAAGTTGTGCACAACAATAAAAAAACACAAGTTAAATAAAGTTTGCTTGCAAAAAAAAAGTTAGTTACAAATTTAAAGTTGAAAAAATGTTTTGTTTGCAATTTAAGTTGAAATTTAAAAAAAAGTTGAAGTGATTTGAAAAGTTTGATTTGAAAAGTCGACGTGGCACCGTCCAGATTCGGATTCAGCATGCTCAAATCACGTTAAAATCACTCGGTGCCCAAATGTCTCAATAAGTGCAGTTGAACTCATTTTAGAGTGCTTTATGGCAAAGTTCGTCCTGTCTATGTGCTACCTGTACTTGTGCGATGATGTCATATTTGAACAACAGCCGTAGCACGTTTGCTTTTGTTTTTTTCATCAAAAGTAATTATAAAGAAGTTCTCCAAAATTCATTATTCTACAACTTTGCTACACATTGTGTTTTAGAAACTTTGATATTTATCGAGATAGCCAATTTCGGCGGCCATTTTGAAGACGTCATTTTGAATTGCTCACACCCACATGGAAACTGACCTCAATCCACAATACGGAAGGAGTGTCTGTGCCAAGTACTCTGCTTCTAGAATAAAATACAAAGTTCACCCCTTGACCCCCGAACTAATACGAACCTGAGAAATTGTTATTAGGTCAGTCACATGATTTGAACTCAATTCAAATAAAATGTCTGAACCAAGCAAAGTTGAATAAAAAATTGAATAAGACGTAAAAATTGAATAAATTAGTATGTAAAAAAGCAAAGGTTAACGCAATGTTTCGGGTATTTGTGTGCTCCGTTATCAAGTGCAAGGCATTAAGCAAAAGACTATATTAAAACACAATTATTGCTGAGTTTTCTGTTTTTTTTTATGATGCTTTGCTGACTGCCTTGCACTTGATAACGGGGTGCACAAATATAAGAAACGTGGTGTATAATTTGCATAATTGTATAATTTCACACTATTTAGGCATTAATTACTTTTTATTCAAAATGTTTTGAACGATGCTTTGATTGGAAGCGAGGGAACAACCACTGACCCGCGCTTGCGTACTTTGGTCTGGGTCTCTGCAAACCTCTTGCGAAGCTGGGAATTTTCCCATTTTGTAACTGTCCCCTTTTTTCTTAATTTACTGTAATGTAATGGGTTATAATACTTCTCGTTCAAAGGTTCTCATAATTATTGAACGCATCATAACACCCACAATATCCTTATCCTTGTATTGAATTTGAGTAGACCTAGCTTAAGTTTGAATTTTCACCATCAAAATCATATAGGCCCTATATACCGTATTACAAAAACACGTAGGCCTACGTGTAGATTTTGATCCGTGAGAGTAAATGAATTTGTTTTTCTGCATTGTAGGTCATCAGCATTTTAATTATTTTATTAATCATAGTGGACATGGGTCAGCTATACATACAGAAGTATATTGCACCTATTGATTTCTATTCATTTCCCATCGAGTGTTCGTCACATGGAAGTCTTAAATTTTTGTTATTAGATTGGAGCAAAACAAACTTTTGCCTGTGTGTCGTGAAAATTAAATTATTTATGACTTTTCTTTTATCAGGGTTTATACAAAAATCTAGGAAACTTGGAAAAAAGTCCTGGAAAGCAAAATTTTTATTACAGGCATGGAAAATTATTGTTTCGTGTCTTTGAACAAACATTCCTGGAAATTTTGTCTACATAATCGTTTTCGTACAATAGTTAAGCTGTTTCAAACAAAGCATCTGATCTATCTTGTAAAAACGAAAGGCTTACTTATTAAAAAAAAAAAACTTATTTTTATTTATGAACCTTAAACCCACCTTTAAATTCTTAATTTATCATTTGTGTTGGCCTTATATAGTAACTAACAGATCCAGGTTCCTTTTGTTGACAAGAATTGACGGGAAATCGACTTTTCTGCAATTGCAAATGGTCAAGCAAGGATCGGGGGATCGCTGACAACCTTCCACATCTAAGAAAAAATAATGAGGGAAAATTCAAACGATTTAAAAGCAAGTGCACCCCGACAGAAGAGTATGTCATTGATTAAAAAAAAAAACATGAGCGATTGATAGTCTCATGTCAAGTTTAGGGGTAGGAACGATGCATGAATTTGTCAAGATTTATGCTGAATAAGCACTACCCGAACGCCTCTACAGAACAAGACGTAACCACCTCATTCGAGTAGAGAATTCCAGACACCAATCACCCGAACGGAAAAAAGTTTCTACTGGAATCCAAACCAGTATTGTAAAGTTTCAGAGAATGTCCTCTGGTACGAGTTACATTGGAAAAGTCGAAGAATGGGAGGTCAACACCAATAGACCATGAAGAATCTGGAAAGTGAGGATCAGATCCCAATCTCCGAAGTTTGAGTGAGTCAAGCTTTAACAATTTCAGGGACTGACCATATGTCAAGCCGCGAAGGCCTTTAAGGTAATTACTGTAACGTCTCTGAACCGCTTCGATCTAGTCAATGTCGCCAAGCAAATAAAGGGACAAAACAGGGCTGGCATACTCTGGAATCGATCTAACATACATCTTAAAAGCCCATGCCTTGATGTTTCAACTGCTAGATAGAAAGCATTCGAGACAAAGCAGTCTGTACGAACTCATGTTTTATGATTCTTCATGTACAGTATTATTGTGGAATTTTTTTAAAACTATATAAGGGGCCTTTTCATAAATTACGGTTACACTTTTTTCTATCAACTTCCCCACCCCATCCCCCTTTGTAACACCGGTGTAACACTTAGCGTGGTCCCCCCAACCTGAAAATACGTAACATTTTCCTTTCTCCCACCCCCCAATTGTATATATTTTCTGGACGAATTCGTTTTCATAAGCTGTACTGTCTAGGGCCACCTGGTAGTAGTGATTTTGACCAGTGATTTTGAAAAAAAAAATTAAGTTGAGAAAAATAGTTTCGCTAAAAGTACATTTAGCGAAAAAATTTAGAAAAAATTTAGCGAAAATTAGTGTGTTATGTAAGACTTGTTGCTTGTGTTGTTTAGTAAATACTAAATAAAATACTAAATGTGTCTTTAATAACTGATTACACGATAATAATTTCGTATTTTATTTTATTTGGGGAAAGCAAAGGTGGGAATATCCGAGATCTCGGACATTTAGTCTCGTCTCGCTTCGTCCTCGGCACTACTGGTTTTGGTCTCGTCTCGTATTTTAACCTAGTGGTCTCGGTGTCGGCCTCGTTTCGAAAGTCAAGACAAGTATCGCCTTGTGCAAAACACTAAGGACAGTACATTGTAAACATATAAAAAGCATTTCTCACTTTAATGTTACCAGTTCAATATTGTGGCACATCCACACGCTAAAAGAAGTTAATTTATTCTTTAAGAACTAGAAGCAGCCACGTGTCTGACGGCGGGTGAAAAGCCTCCCATCTAAGACGAGTGAATTTAGATATATCTACAACGTTCTATTCCTTCAATTATGTCTCTCTCCATCCCATACCCGAAAGCCTCCCCAAACGTAATGTCAACTTATTCCGATGAATTTCAGGTATTATTTGGTATGTTCTTTATTTAACAACATAAGAGCAGTAGTTAACGTTGCGTTAAATTTGTTGCAAGTAATTCTTGTTCATTTATGGATGAAACAGTGGTTTAGCCAGCGATAAAACACGCAACAACAGTCATGCATGAAACAATTATTGAACATCGCACTGGAAGTTCACATAAGTCGCATCAGGCTGCCACTTTTTGAGGCCTACTGGTCGCGAAATTAACTTTAAATAGGTTTAATTTAGCCTTAATTGCATTAATCTAATTATATATCGGTATTGGTACTGGATCAGTACCGGTATCGAGCACCTTGTCGATTTAATAATACACCGTCTTTATTTTTATTATTTAAATTACATATAACACTAGTCACTTCTAATGTTCTATTCAGCCATTAAACATAAATAAATAAAACTCGCATCACTGACAGACAGCATGGGCAGTCTCCAGCCAGTCTCCTGACATTTTCTATGTATTCTAGTTTCTTTTTTCCTACATCCTGTGAAAATATAGCTTTTGCTGCATTAGATGCATTCAATGTAGCAAGATGTTGCACTGTTGCACAAAATGTTGCCAATACAGTATTCAAAGGCCTACAATATTTATTTATTTTATGAAGTCTGCTGTTTATATGGATAAATTCCTGGAACTAAATTCGTTACTATAAATTTTGTTATTAACAATAAAGATATTTTGTCTAGAGATTTTTGTTACTTTTTTTGATGTACGCTGAAAAGAGACGTGGGATGCCACCATCTGGAGTTGTGTTCATATTTTGGCTGCTTCGTTCATTGGTTGGTGCTGTCATTTATTGGATCAACATTCAGGCTCTTGATGAGGTAATAACCTCATTTATTTCTGACAAGGACTATAGTTTTGCATTTGTTGCAAGAGTTGCTAAAAATAAATGTTGCCTCAATAATTTGCAGGCGGTGGCAGTGGATGAGTTTTCATTCATTGTTCACATGATCATGTATCCACTCATCTTAGGCGAAATGATTCTTAGCTCGATTTCTGATTACGTAATATTACTGAAATTGGATAAGAAAGCAAAGGTATGTTGAAATTGGTGTTGTCATTGTTTTCTCAAAGGTTGTCTATTTCCATGGTGAGTTTAACATTGTAGATTTATAAGTTCAGATAATCTGTGAACGCCTTACCTTTGTCAATACCTTTTTGAATGCACCTGTGCCATGGCCGGACCAAGGTCAGCAAATCTGGGCTGGGGAGGCGGGGGGGGGGGCAAAGTGTAATTTGATGCACCCTGTCAGGTTTCCCGCTCCTCACCCCCCTCAATCATAAAAAAATTATGACTTTTTTGGATGGGTGCCGAACAATTCTGAACAGAAAATTCAGTCCGGCAAAAAAATTGGTCTCAAAGGTAAAAAAAAAAAAAGCGACTATTTGGTCCCAAGTTTAAAAAATAAAATAAAATGCCAGTTAAAAATTGACGACCAACTATGATAGCATGGTTCAAAGTTATGTTCAGGGGCGGACTGGCAGCAACTTGGCCCACCGGCCCGGCCCAAAAAATGGCCCCTACCCCACGTTTTACAAAACAAATTCTTCAAACACAAAAACTGTCCAATGTTCTGCAGCACATTGCTATATTTTTCGTATTTTTTACTTCACGAATGTTGAAGGTTTTCCTTCACCCCCCCCCCCCCCCCCCCCCCAAACCAATAAAAGAAAAAAATATATGGTTTCCCACGTGGCCTGAAGCCGGTTTACACATACTTTTGAAGTAAATTATTTATTCGTATTTTGTTCATTTAAAAAGTTCTACCGGATGTACAATAATCGAAATGGTTTATTAGAAGTAGCTGGTATAAATGGTTCTTAAGCAACTTTTTCCTTTACGCAACGCTAAACGTCAAAACAGTAACTCCTGCATGCATGCCATTTTTTAGAAATCTCACGTTGTTTCTGCAGCTGTTTTTTTTTTTTAGAAGTCGCATACGCCGTATGCATTTTGATTTGAGACAGAGGGCTAAAAAAAAAAGAAAGTAGTGTTGTTACATTATGTATCAGTAAAATCCTTGTCCAAATTGAGAGGCCTGACTAATGACTATGCGGGTTGATTCGAAAAGTGTGGTGTGCCCCGTGTCGCTTCACGAAAAAACACTGACCAAACGGAAAGAAAAAGTGAGTTTTGAACCTCAAAATGACATTTCCAGCAGTCAACATTGTCGCTACGGCTCCGTAAAACTCAGCTAGGGGGTCTGGGGGAGTGCTGTGACCTCCCCCAGTGGGGTCCGGGGCGAAGCCCTGGAAGCTGAAGCATTTAACGGTATTTTAGTACATGTTTCTGGCCTCCAGCGAACAGTAAAATAGCGTAACAAAGCAAATTTTGGTGATTTTTCGTAGTCGTTCCGGGATGGCAGGTTACGTAAAAATGTAATTGTAATTATATCAGCTTTTTTAGACGCTTTCTTTCCAAGTTAAATTATAGTTTAGAATTATATAAACAAGCCCATAGCTAGCCATTGACGATTGGGGGCATTTTGTACTTTTAGGCTATAGTGAATGACGATGAACTGCTACGTTCAACTATGGGCAGTAGGAGTGGAGCCAGCTGCTGGAGGCAGAATTTTTTTTTTTTAATGGATTATCAAAAGGTGAAAAATTGAGAAATTTTTTACTCAGGTTTATTCCAAACGACTAGGCCTAGAGGTATTATTGCCAAAAAATTTCACATTTTAAAGCAACAACATGCTCCAGTTTTCAAAAAAAATGGAGCTTCGAAAGATGAAAATATGGCGAAACCTTTTAGTTAGTTTTGTCCAAAGCAACTTGAGGTGTGTTGAACAAAAGTTTCCACTTATTTTAAATCGACCGCCGCCATAAATAATGACCAGTTCCTTACTGGTACATAAAGAAAGAAGAGGCAGCAGCGCAGCCTATTGGTGCTGCCCACTAGTGAAACGTTCTCCTAGATTAAAAAGTTAACTAGATATAGCATCTCACTTCTTTCAGTACTACGCGGGACCCTAGCGGTAATTGTGGCTATTAACACCTCTGATAATGGTTTGCCTTCGCGCTGCTTCAAAGGCAAAAGCATTATTACAGGTAATAGCGGCCGCAACTACCGCTAGGGCCCCGTGTAGAACTGGAAGAAGTGAGGTGCTATAAACATCACTTTAAAACAATTTAGAAGCAAGTTCTACAGTTTTAAAAATTATAAATATAATTTACTCGTTGCGTTAAGTTTTAATTTATTATTATTTCATTCTAAGAAATTATTGCAAGATGTCCGTACCATACACACGCTACTATTCTACTAAAAAAGACAATTGTTAAATGTCAACCAGCTTTGGCCCCGGGGGTAACGGGCCGGTTAGTTGAACAAAGAGATTTTTTGTTGGGGCACTGACCGGTAATCCTTTGCCAATTAATCGCTCTACAAATACACTTTAAACTCAAAAGTCGGACTCATACGCAAAACACCAATCAAACCATTTACAGAAGTGCTGTGGATTTCTTAGATTTTTTTCTACATTAATCCCCCGAGAACACTCTTAAAATTTACTACACTGAATTCATGACAAAACGAAAAGAACTTGGAATGAGTTTGGATTTATTGTTCTCTTTACATATTATGACCTTTGCCCACACACTTACTTTACATTGCCCAAAAAAAATGTAAAAACTGCCGCCTTCCTTTTCACCAATCAACAACACAGTCCCACTTATCAATTAACTAAAACTTTACCACAACAAAAATTCCATCAAAAACTTTACAAAACACTTTGCAAAAAAAATAACCAATTGTCTCGTTTAACTCATAACCCACACCTAAGGGAAGCGGAAGGAGCTACCACCTTTCATGATTCCAAATCAAAGAGAGTGCTGCTAAAACCATAAGAACACCTAGGGTTATAATTGCCAATAGTTCCCCGAAAATCCCTAGGTTAATTAATACTAAAACATACAAAAGAATTTTTTTAGACAGACAGTCAGCCAAAATTATTTCGAAAATCAAATCATAAAGCTCATCACTCTCCATCCACAAAAACACATTTTTTCATTCTATCAACAATATATCACTGGCTTCTCTAAACAATCATCTCCACAAATATGTGCACGAACATGCCTCCACTCACCTCTATTCTCCAAGGAACTCGGGTCGGCCTCGAGCCCTTTTCTTCAAAGAAACTAAAATTTCGACCTGCACCACAAGCTTTTACCGAAACTAACCCAAATCACAAATACTTTCTAAACTCGTCGGTACCGTCCCGACTTACTTTCCCTCAAACAAAAAATTTAAAGCCTAACTCTTCCAACTTTACATCTGATCAGGACGGAACACTAGGACGAACTACTCCTAACTTTTATTTTTTGGCCCTCGGCCTGTCGGAAAAGGGGCGGGGCCTCCCTCCGGGCCTGGGTTTGAACTTTTGAAGCTTATTGGGTCCAGTAAGACCTTTCCCATCTCATTCACTCTCCAAATTTGGTCAAAAAAAAGGCTTCCCAACGCCACACCAAGTCGTAAATCTTATTACACTCTTCACTCGCAAGCCTGAGCGGTACTGCAGAGAACCCTATTTCTCAGCCAAAGACCTGCCCACTGGCTCAAATCTCCGCCCACGCGTCGTTTGGGCTCCTCTTGAAATCCGAGTGAACTATAGTTATGGAGCAACACGAAACGGATCAATTTGGATTCAAATTACCATTAATAAAAAAATTAATAAGTCCAATCCTATTCCCACAAGCTAGCAACAGGTTGACATATCGATACACCACATAAATAGACCCTTGATTGGTGTGTGGGCAATTACAAAATTATTCCCTTTAATAATACGCAATACAGTACGACCACTTAATTTCGCATATCCTAGAACACACCACCACACTACAGCGTTTATGGTGCAGGACACTGCCGTTGCACCACTGCACATCAATCCAGGCATCAATACACAATGTGTCCCCCGTCAGGTCTCGGGTTTTTTAATGACAGAAAAAAAAGGGGGGGGGGGTGTATGAGGAATGCGGTAAATTGGACGGCTAAGTTAATTTAACTATTATTTTATAAATCTTTCCAATAACTCTTTTACTTTAAGTTTCGGTGTTACTGTAACATTAATAATAAAATTGAAGTTTTCAAGTGAACTAAATAAACATAACTTCCGAGATTCTGACGGAGATCACACTAACAACAATATTAACACCCAGTAGGCAATTTACCAAAACATTCATCCACAAAATTCACATGTGGGATCCTTTCCTGCCCCCCATGCAGTTTTTTGATAACCCGCTGAATTTTGAAACACAAAGACAACAGGGAAATTAATCAATTTAATTATTGTAGTCAAACAACAGGATCATATCTTTAATCTCGCAACATTCACTTTTCCCTTCTATTGCGAAACATTTTAATTACCAACAAAATAATCCAAAGCGTAAGCGCCGCGAATTTTCCCTTGTAGGCTACTTTTGGCCGGACTCTCAATTGAGTTTCCATGCCTGGTCTCGGCGTGGCCACCAGGGGCGCCCGCTGCCGGAGTCCCAATACAAGCTAATTTTGAATTTTCAGAAACAAATCTTTGTTTTTTCACTCCAATTTTCATAAATGAGGTAGCCCTTAACTAACTCTATCCAACTGTATCTTTAAACCGGTCTGGAATCGACGTGGAAACTAGTACTCCACGATTTTATGCCATTTCACGCAATCGGCCAGCAAGCTGCTCTTTTTCGTCAACCAGGCCGAGCAGTCGATAAGCCAGAGCGGCACGCGGTGAGCTGTTCTCACCAGAAGCCACGTTTCCGCGCCCAGAGGAAAATTTATATTAATTCATTCAGCAAGCACTCAAAAGTTCGTTTGCCATGTAATAAAGCAAATAAACACGGGAGACAGGAATAGGAGAAAAAACAAAATCAAATTACAACAAAACACATAAAACTGCTGTTGTCAACAATTGATGAAAATGACAGCCACGGCAAACAAATACCACCAAACCAGGTTTTCGGTTGCAATCAAACTGAAGGTGAAGAGGTCAATTAACCAGCTAATTACCCATTAACTCTCTCCACCCCTCACGGAAATTTCCAAATACCTGCCGATTTAAATCTGCCAATTCAAAACCAAATTAAATGTGAGGGTCTCTTTCTTTAAATTAGGTTCATTAAGAACGAAAGCATTCAGCTATTAATCTGAACCTGTATTGAATTCCCTCAAGGATAACTCATTAACCGATTTTTGATTTATTAATTACTACTTTACTTGTTTTACTACTCTAGCTTTTCTATTCTAGTTGGGCCAATATTTAATAACAATGTTTATATAAATGAAAATAGTGCTGCAAAATCAGCGCTTCAAGATATGCAGATACAAAAACACACAAAAAAAAAGGGGGGGGTATGAAATGCAATTCAACATCTCTGCACCTGAACCCGCAAGCACCCTGTCAATCATAGCAATGATTCGACCGGGGTTTGAAAAAGCGCTGGTATCTCTCCTTAAACCTGTTTTTCACCAGTTGACTGTTACGTCAAAGTTGAAAAACGCCAATTCAACAGAGAAAAGGACCTCAACATCTCAAGTCCAAGGGAGCAATCACCATACTTCCATATCAATGCAAGTACAAAAAGATCAAAAAAAATCCAGTCAAAAATTTTAAAACAAAAAAAAAAAGAATAAAAAAGAGTTCTGTTCTTTATTGGGCGATATAAGAGTTCAAAGTTGATCGCAATATTTCTCTTCCATTAATTTCGGTATCTTGACCATCGGAGGTGAGAGGGGATCCTCCTAAGTGAAAGTAGGCAACGTGTTTCCCAAGATCAATCGGGAGCCGAGGTCCATAACTTTGAGTAACAAGAGGCAGCAGTCAGGTTTCACGTCTGCATCCGGTGGAGTGGACACCATTGTAGCTGCTGTTTGGAAATCTTATAAACAAAGAGCAGAAATCGGGCGTCTGTCCGTCGAATGGTGGACCTGGGATGAAACGATAATGGGGGAAAGCTAGCATCTGGCGCAGCCAAACTTCGGCCTAATGGATTTTTGAGTAAACACTGTGGGTCGTCTGGAGTTTTTTCTTGGGAGACCACCTCAGCTATTATCGATTTATTAGGGGAGCGAAGCTTTTCTAATCTGCCGCAAAGTTCGGCGCCCTTTTCTAATTAAAATCGGGTCTTAGTCCATAGATTGGGAAAAACACAATACTGCTATTAATAATGGCTAGCGGTTTGATTCACGCTGCTGGCTAAACATCAGATAGACTGTCACGAGGTGCACTATGGGGTGAACATTGGTAGACTGTCGGTTGATGGATGATATAATTTTCTTGTACGGATTGCTGGTTCAAAACACACGTACGGTAAGGTTATAAATGGCACACTGAGTGATTGTACTCTAATCCAGCCTACTCATAATGTTCGAGTACCTTATTCAGGTTTTAGTCCTTTAGGTTGGAAAAAGAGAGTGGTTAAGGAGATACTGTTGGTTTGGATAACTAAGCCAACTGAGCTAAGGGTTAACTTCTGGTCTTCACGACGATTTTTTCATAAAGTCTCTAAGCCCAGTGGCTAGCTGTACTTCATATGTTGCCGTGGGTGTTAGAGTACATCGTGTATAACTCCTGGAAATAAAAGTCTATTTCAAAGTTCAGGGTAGGTTATTCACACTGCACACTTTGACTGACGGAAGTAACAATAAAAAGGGGGGAAGGGGGTGGTAGTCTGCAGTTATTTGGCTATTTGGGGTTAGATTTTTTGGCCGGCGCTGTACAAGCGGCTTAGTTCATGGTTCTTGTGAATATGAATTTGGTGTGCACAATACAGGATAATTATTAGTTTTGAAAAGACTTGACGGTGTGCCCCGACCAGCATGATATATCGATGGAGGCATTATGAAGTAAGTTTCTCGGAGATCACAACAGTTCGACTCAAAGTTCGAGATTTTACTGTAACTGATGAGATGAAGTGCGCTTATCATTGCTATATTATACGAAGGTTGACTTAATGTTTTGATAACACTGCATACAATGTTTGTACGTCTTAGTTCAAGGTCGTGGTTGTGTTCAGTTTTGTCGTGTTTTATTGTTAGATGGTGAATAGGGTATCATTAATTTCTGCTCATCTCAATCGGAATGTTCGATTGCCATAACGGACTTAGTTCTATGGGCAGAAAGAATGCTAGCCTAGCACACTGCAGTATATGTTCAGAGCACCTCGGTTCACAAGTGACTTGTCATGGGATGAATAAACTTGGCAATTGCACTCACAAAGGTTCATGATGCGACTTAGTTCATTATTGGTGAGAAAAGGGGCTCTCCCGAGACTAAGTGTTTTGCTACACTGCATTACTGTTGTAATGGCTTAGTTCATGGTCGGGTTTGTTAGATGAAAAACAGGTGTTTCTGAAACAGTCTCTGATGGGATGCGATGGATTTAATTGGCGGGTGCAATAGTGTAGTTTTGAATTTTGTTTAAAACTTGTACATTACAGTCTTGTCAGGATTTGTTAAAAGCACCTGACATATTCCCCCATTCCAGTCGGCGTCCATCCCAGGTCGCTGGAATCCACTCGGCGACCGGTGGCGTCGACGACATCAACCTCAATCCGTTCGCTCTTTTCTTCCTCCTGTAGTGGGCGGAGGAAGGCGGCAAGCCCTGGAAAGGTAGAGGGGAGCGGAAAGCACAGACATACAACACACATGCGGAGAATGATTCCCTCAAAGAAGCCATCTTTTATTAAACCTCCAATGCCAAAACAAAACATCAATCACAACAAAAAAAAAATATATTTTGCTACGAACAAATGGCAACTCCTTCCCTCTCTCGAGTATAGGTGTCCCGAACTAGTGCAGCGAACGAAAAACAATTTCCTCCCCCTCCTTCACATGTATCCATAAAAAAAAAAACATTTTAATATAGAAACCATAATGAGAATACGTTATCTCAGTTATATAGGCCTATATACGGCTCTTTACTGAGCAATAAAAAACTAATGCGGTTATGAAAAATGATCAATGCAAATATAGCTGCAATTATAGCTACTACTTCTTCCCTAGCCTACCTTCGTCTATCCTACGCTCATTCCAAGTATAAAAGCCGAAATAGTTTTTTGGCACGCAGTCTCAGCATTTAGTCAGCGGCGCCCAAAAAGAGTGAAGCATAGTGACACAAAAAATGCCAAGGCGAGTGCAGTCAGGACAAGGACTAAGGCCCATTTCATGGCTTTTGGGACATGGGCAAACAATGGGAAAAAAGGTAAAATATCTGACCAAGCACTTCCAGAAAGAGGCGCCCTACTAGACGAATGATCTTTTGTCAACATTTCTAAAGTGATCTTGGGGGCTGTCAAGCAATAACTAAACAATTCACAACTCTGGGCATTTCGGGTCAAAAGACAAATTTCATCGTCGCTACAAGCACGCTCCGCCTGAAATGAGATCTTGATTTCTCGAAACTCAGTTTCCAAAAGAACGGCGCGTGTCGCAATGGATATTCCCTTAAAAACAACCTGTGCGTCTCCTGCCAAGCATGTTGATTTGGCAATCAGGGTGATTTCCGCGAGAGTGTGACAACTAAAACAGCCATTGACTGAAACAATCTTATCGATCTGGGGGCAGACCATCCTCTGATTAAGTTTGATCTTGAAGTCTGAAAAACTGAGATGAACTAGTAGGGTCGAGGATTGCAACAGAGTGGATATTAAGCGTCTATCTGCATTCAGAGTGAAATAATGATTAGACCAGACCATAGGGAGCCGGCCAACTCCGTTCTTTACCATTTTATTCAAATATGAGTCGATTTTTTCGCAAGTAAGTCTCTCCTCAAAATGCCGACAGGTGACCGAACGCTCATCAAATATAAATTCATTAACATTCAAGATCTCAGCTTGAACATCTCCCACCTGACCTGCCTGTGGCCTTCCCTGCAAACTTGCTCTTTCAATATAAGCTTCCTGCGCATCGCCAATCCTAACTATTAAGTTTTTGTCCACAAACTCGGCTGGCTGATATAGGTTCCCCACCGGATTTATGGTGATTCCACTGTAAATGCCCTGTCGGTTCACAGTAAATCTCTCTGTTGTTGAATTAGTAGTAATTTTGACTTCGATCTCTGGTGCACAAGTGCTGCTCGTGATCTTGTATACTGCATAACTTTCTGCATGCCGTGGTACCAAAAACCAACGCAGGAAATGACACGGATGGGTGTGTATCAGTGCGCATCCAGACGATTTAGAACCTGGAATGCAATCAGTCACTCCGGGAAAGCTCAAAGATTCTTTTGTAAGCCCCTCAAACTGATAATTAGCATGGCAGTGAGCCCCCCACCCACACGTAGCTCCCTGGGGGCAAACTATTTCGTTAATTGATCTTAATTCTGTAGGCATGGTGAAATACTGCAAATTATGGGACCAGACACAAGACACCTGTTTGAACTCCAATGCCAAATGGAACAGAATCTCACCTTTTTCGTTTGAAAACCACAAACAAAGTTCACTTTTTAGCGAAGGCAACGAAATCTGAACCTGTGTTGAAATTTTACAGTCGGACCCAAATTGATTTTCTATACACTCAAGGGAATCCGACTGAATCATCTGATGCGAGGTGCAGGCTGCTGCGCAGTTTAGAAAAAGCAAAGGAGTTAAGCCAAGCATAAGCAACGCCACTGTCAAACCTCTAGGAACTGGCCGAGGCCTATTGATATCTATATTTTGGACAGCATTTTCAAGTTTTTCTCCGGCGCTACGTATAACCCTACGAATATTTTCTCCAACCAAATAACCAAGAATCATGCTTCCGCGCAATCCATACCTGGTACCAAAATATAACAAATAAAAAGCCGCAATTATAGCACGAAAACCCTGCCAACATGTTAACAAGATGACTCTAAGGTACCACACAAATATTCCAAACAAGATTAGGATGCCAATATAAATTAAAATTCTAACTTCTTGAGGTAAGCAATTTCGAAAATGTATAACTTGTACACATAACAAACATTCCAATTTTGCACAGAAGGTTCGCCCTATCACCTCGAATTCGGCTTCGAGCAATGCACTGGAATTTTTTATCAATGTCACACCTAATTTTCCTGAAGTCAACAAAAATTCGTCAGGGACAATAAACTGTCCCGAGTTTTCTTTCCTTATTTTATGAGCATATTCCAGCCCACTTTTTCGCAGCAACAAAACTCCAGGGCCTCTCACGAACAGAACTGGATTTCTGAACGCAACAGTACCTTCGGCCGTTTGAACCTTTGACTCCTCCACACTCTGTAATTTACGATTTCGTCCTCTCCAAGCCAAATAGGTCTGTTCAGTTGCTTCATGAGCTGGGGGCTTTGTGTTGTTAAACAAACATATCCGATAGGATATGAATGGGGGATTATTAACTTCACCTACAGAATATCTTGTCCAAACATCAGCGGTAGCCCTAGCATATTCGCAATAGCAAGGGTTATGAAGATCGCATGGGACATCAGAACAATAAAGCTCATCGCCGCTACAGTGGACAACATGAGAACAATAACACTGCTGGTCTCCCGGCTGGTGGCACAAAATCAACCTTGCTTTGCCCTGATCTGAATAGTGTTGTTCCCACCGAAGATCCACCGGTACCACCAAGCTACTATCTCTCAATTTAATTCGTGTCTGCCAAGCCAAAACACAGTGAGAGCAATCCACATCCCTGCTGCAATATTCAAGTGGAAAGGGGAGGGGGGGTGGATCAGTCTCCCAATGACAAAACTTCCGACCCGAATCCCAATTACATATTTCCACCGCATGCACAGGGACGCCATCGTCTACCTCAATTACATTCAACCAGGGCCGTGTGGCCGAAGAGGAATTAAACACTCCAGTATCGTTTGCAACCTCTTCCCCTGCCAACACAGCCGTGATGAGCATCAAAAACAACCCCTCAACAACTCCATTCATGTTAAACGGCTTCAGCCTCCACAAACAATTCACAAATATCAAGTACACAAAACAAACCCAACTCCGTCTCTCCTACCGATACAGATTTGATGGGAGCAGAAAGGGGGGGAGGGGGGGGGGGGGGG
>JAHWFP010002214.1:1936-15181 GCA_023313725.1 Lithobius niger | reverse complement strand
GGCATGAAAATTTGTTCTGTCCAAAAATGTAGAGCATTTTTTTCCTAAGATTCAATGATTCAGCCAATAAACGGTGTAGAAGAATGTTGAGCTAAAGCCGTCATCTTGGAAACATGTGCCCGAAATCGGTTTTTGTCAATATATCACGGAAACGGCTGCATAAAATATGTTTAATCCGAAATTGCAGAGCATGGAATTGTCTACAAAAAAGGTTCTATTCGTTTTTTTTTAACTGAGTCAATGATTTAGCGAATAAACGGTGTCAAAGAGGCTACGCATGTTGCCCCCAATGCACCCAATCTACATTTAACTTCATATAGTTGGGTGGCTTAGGGCCTAAAATTGATGGAATTTGTCACTTTCTGTGAAAAGAATGAATGCATAAGATGAGTGTCTGGAAACCATAGCTATGATAGCAAGTTCAAAAAAACCCTGGGAGAGGTGGAGGGTATGATTTACCCAACCCTAAACGGTAGTTATAGTGATTTTCGTGTTCAAAGTATTTTTGCGAGCCCTCTAATGGTTCGAAATGGATTTGAATAGGATTGTATAAAAGGTGAAGATCTATTTTTTTCCATCAATCATAACTAAAACTTTCAGATAGGGACCGTCCTACACCCATTTAAGGGGAAAAGGCAATGACGTAGCAGTGAAAGCGTATGGTGATTTTCGAATTCAAAGTGCTCTATAGAGCCCTCTAATATCCAGGTTAAGGGTGAAAAGGTAATGGCGTAACGGCGAAAGCGTTTGTTGATTTTCAAATTCAAATTGCTCTTGTGAGCTCTCTAATAGCCCAAATTAGATATGCTTAGGATATTCTGTAAGGTGGGAATCTATTCTTTCCATCAGTCCTAACAGAAATTGTTTAGCTTAGGTACAAATACAAGCATTCCAATGGCACTTTGCAATTCAAAATAGCTGCCACACCAATTACAGCTACACTTTAAAATAGGCGTAGGACGGTCCCAATCTAAGTTAAATGACTTCGGTTCGGATTGATGGAATAATAGAACGCCACCGTTCAGAAAATACTAAGGTTGTCCATTTTGGGCTATTAGAGAGCTCGAAAGAGCACTTTGAATTCGAAAATAACATACGATATTGCCACTACGATTTTGTCGCTTCACCTTTAAATTCACTAGAACGGCCCAAATCTAAGTTGAGCAGTTTCGGTTGGAAAGAAAAGATCCCCATCGTTGAGAAAATCATAAGCATGTTCATTTTGGGCTATTATAAGGCTTGCATGAGCACTTTGAATTCGAAAATCAATGTACGCTTTCGCTTTTTTGCCATAACCTCTTAACTTTTTAATGGGCGCACGACAGTCCCTACCTAAATTAAACAATTTTGGTTAGGATTGATGGAAAGAATAGATCCCTACCTATCAGAAAATCATAAGAATGTCTATTTGTGCATATTAGAGTGCATATTTGAATTCGAAATCACCTTAAGCTTTCACTGCTACCTCTTCACCTTTAAATGAGCGTAGGACAGTCCTATCTAAGTTAAACAATTTTGATTAGAATGATGCAAAGAACAGATCTCCACCTTTCAGAAAATCTTTAGCACATTTATTTCAGGCTATTAAACAGCTCGCAAGAATACTTTGAAAACAAAAATCACTATAATTACTTTTTTTGGTTGGCCATATCACTTCCTGCACCTCCCCCCCAAGGGGTTTTTTTGAACTTCCTATCATAGCTATTTTCCAGTTACTCTTCATATGCATTCATGCTTTTCACGGAAAGTGAAAATTCTATCAATTTTGGGCCCCAATTCACCCAAGTATATTAAGTGTAATGTACATTGGGTGCATTGGGACACACCGTTTATTGGCTGAATCATTGACTCAATTTAAAAAAAAAAACCGAATAGAACCTTTTTTGTAGATAATTCCATGATCTCCAATATCGGATTAAACATATTTTATGCAGCCGTTGACATTATATATCGAACAAAACTGATTTCGGGCGCATGTTTCCAAGATGGTGGCATTAGCTCAACATTCTTCTACACTGTTTATTGGCCGAATCATTTAATCTACGAAGAAAATGAATAGAACATTTTTTATAGAAAATTTCATGCTCTACATTTTTGGACAGCTCATGTTTTCATGCTTGAGCAACCGTTACCGAGATATGTTGAATAAAACCGATATCGGGTGCCATGTTTCCAAGATGGCAGCATTAGCTCAACACTTAGGGCTGAGGACTTTTAGTATGTTACCTATGACCATTATAAACATCTGTGCCAAAAATAAGCTTATTATGAATTATTCGGCGATTCGACGTAAATTTGGTCTAATTTGAATGGACTATAATACTTTAACCCAACCATCTCCGTAAAGAAATGTTAGTTGTCAAGGAATGGTAAGGTTCCCTGCGTCTCGTTTTTTACCTGTAAATTGTGAGTAGGGTGGAATTTATGAAAGAACCTTGAATACATGGGGCCAAGTTTTTTAAATTGTTCAAATAGATAAACATACCTTCAATTTACCTATCCACGTTAAAGAAACTAAATAAACTAAATACAATTATTAAACGAAAAAATAGAATTAGCCAATATTGAATCGCTTTCACTTCTCATTAGAGTTTCTCACAATACTGATTCCCTTGCATTGCATTGCAATTTGCTTTTCCAAATTTGTAAATGGCAAGAGAAGTTTACTTGCACAAGTAAGCAAACTTAAGAAGTGAATTATCAATTTAGTTGATATAATCTAAATTTAGTAACCGGGAAAAAAGGTGACAGTGGATTTTCTACTCTCATACGGGATATATTCACATATTTTAACGACACTTGGCATAGTTCAGGCCATTCAACTCTATTAGGGACACAGGCGTTTCATGATTTCCATAACGGATTAACTTCATTGTCTAATGGATTAAAGTTCTTAACGTGATCCTTGGTAACAGCAGATAACATACACAGTATTCATCAGTTGACTTGAAAGCAAAGTGGTATACATTTGGTCTTAAAACATTTCCTTATATTCGATAGGATAAAACCTCAAACAAGATGGCTCCGGCCAGACACTACGTTAACATACATCACTCTCACTCCTTACTCGAACAAGATTTTTGTTATAAAGTTTTATTCCCTTAGGAATTCAAAAAAAGACAACAAATAGCGTCTAAGGCACATAAAAGTCAACAAAACAATTTCCCACTTCACATCCAAAAGGAAATTAAAAAGGCCAAAAAAAATCAATCTCTAAAACTCCATAAATCTACCGACCCATCAGCAAACTATCTTTAATGCAAAACCAAAATACCGCTCTACACACCCCAAAACCACAGACTGACAGACGGTACTCAATAATACTTCCTAGAAGCCAGAAGAAACCTTCCGACCTAAATTATTTTTATTTGACTTTTTCTCTCAACGTCCATAATTGCGACAAAATTACATAATTTATTTGCGGCGGAGAGTCGTAGCGACGTATTCAGTCTTTCAAATAGCAGTTCAATATCAACGTTCTAGTCAGCTTTGGTACCCAACGTACTACCCTTCATGTATAAGCCAATTTTTTCTCCCGTACACAAATTTGGAAAAAAAAAAGTATAGTGACGATGTGTTTGCCTACTGCACAATTTTAAAAACTGCTGCTTTGTATTCTCAGGTTCCTTTATGAATTTCACCCTGCCTTACAATAATTTAAGGTTGAACACGAGGAGCAGGAAATCCCACATTTCCTTGATATTTCTGTACAGTGAATAAATAAACTAACTGCGCTGAGGAAAAAAAAATGTTCGAAAAATATTTTATTGCGTGTGATCGAGCTACAGTCTCAAACCAAGCTACTGCTTATTCAACTGCGCAACATTGGAAGCAACTGTTTTTGAACCATCTCTCCAATACTATTTAAGTGCTTAAACTCCACCAAAATGGCGGCTGTTTTGAATTTGCGACTGTGCAGCTAGGTAGGTTGTCTGAACTAGGTAGGAAGTCTGAACTCTTTTATTTGGTTGATTATTTTAGGAATTTAATTTTTTTTTTGCAGTATTTCAGCTTTCGTTCGTAATGACTCCCACCGGATTAGAATAAACGTGAGTGTCGCGTTTTGAGCTATCGGATTTATCCTCTTTACATCTTGCAACTCGCTGCTGTTTTAACTAGTGTAATATTGCGGTATAGTCTTTCCCTACTACTAAGAACCTTGACAAATCAAAGTTATCCACGTTGTCAGATAGAGTTTTTTCCTGAATGCAAAGCTGGCAATTTGTGTGTGCTGATTTTGCTTAAGTAGGGTGTGTGTGGTAAATAGGGGGGAGGGGGGAGGGGGGGGAGGGTGACTACTTCAGTAGTACTCTTGAAACACACAATTCAAGATGGCGTCTGTTAATTGAAATATTTTACACACATTATAAACATATGTAAAAATCCACATTTAACCTTCGGGAAGATTAATTGAATATTTATGTTTCATAACAATTTCATAAAAAAATGATGTTTGCTGCCATCTTGAATTTTCACTTAAAATGTAACAAAAACTCATAATGTTTTATTTTATTTTATAAATTGATTAAGTGGACGGGAAGTTTTAACCCTAAAAGCCCTAGTGCAATTAACTTAGGCTTGATGATGGTTGGAGGAGTTACTGGATCCATTACAGTTGCTATAATTGTCAAAATAGCCTATTTAGGTTTCGGGTAATCCATAATGGGACAAAACATGACTCGACTATTTCCGGATAAACATGAAAAATGTGCACTGGTTGTGATTTGATATATTTCAAATGAAAAAGTAGTTAGACACACCCTGGATCTTCCCTTGGGGGAGAGGGGAAGGAAAGGGTATTATGTTACCCTCCTCCGTCAAGAAAGAAGTTTTCTGTTACAACGGATTGACCATTGGAATGGACCAATGGTTGAACGAAATGTGCAGTACAAATCTTAAATCATGACAAGAACATCAATACAGCTTTCTGACATAGCTAAAACGTCTAAATACGATCCTCATTAACATATGGTGGTTTCCTGTGGGATGTTAAAAGAAATCATAAACTTAAAATAAATGAATGCGATTGTGATACGAATGTCAGTACGTCTTCAAAATGTGCATCATACGATCAGTGTTCGTATTTTGAGGTTCCGATTAGGTTTCTTAATGGCGACATTAATTGTACAAAAAACGAAAAGCAATGCAGATCGTAACGAGAACGTCAATAGATCTTTAAAAAAAGCTTAATACGACCAGAAGTGATATTTTGAAGGTCACTCGTACTTGGATGAGTTTCAATTGTATCATATTTATATTCATGTAAGACAGCAGCTCACACGAACGTGAAAATGTACTTAAATCATGATGGGAACACCAATATATCGTTAAAATGTACAATTTAATTTTGGCTTTAAGTTTTGCATTCGCTTTTGAATGGATGAGTTGAAACTATAGTATAAGGAAATCTACTCCCCTCGATCGTAAGATGAAAGAGGAAAGGTATGATTGTACTGCAAGTACCACGGTAACCAAAGAAGGATGCTACAGTACGTGCTGAATTATTATGTCGTGATGGTCATTCCATCTGAACAGATTGTCGAGGATGCCATGGTGGAGCTATTATTATGAAGCTGAGTTACAAAGACTGATTGGATCTGCATCATACATGATGGAAGTATATTCTCCCAGGTTTCATCGTTGGGTAGCATTCCAACGCACTGTAAGCCAAAAAGTGTGGATGTAGGGGAAGTGTTAGAGATTCTAAAGGGTGCTGTAATCTCCATCGAACCTGGGTTCAACAGGAAGTTGCTCCTCAATACAAAACATTCCACATCGTGAACGATTTAAAAAGCGAGAAAATATTCCGGTGTTGTGAAACCTTTCAATCAAATTATTTTAATATTATGTGCATGGTAAATTCTACAAGCTGTAATTGCGATTGAACAGAATTGGGCTTGATCAATGATGTAAATTCTATTTACTGCAAAGTCTACACTGCATCTGAATTAGGGTTGGTGTCACACGGCCACCTCCACGGCACGTAAATTCTTGTGAACACATTACCTGCTGTAAACATTATGTAAGCACGAGTAAATTTTTCAGACAGAATTGAACTCGACACTCTGCCAGGTAAAAAATATTTGCCACATCATGTATAATTTACGCAGAATTTCGCAGAATTTACACTACTTGATGAAATGACATCATGTGGGAGTCCATAAAGTGGGGAGAGGGAATTTCAACAACCACAAGGGTGAAGGGCATGTAGAATTATTTACACGGTAGAATTTACGTAACTTGATGGGGTCTACAAATTCGGAGTAAGAAATGAACTTGGTTTCGTTGCATCCTTCCCGATGTAAATTAAACAAACGATAAATTCTTCAGCCAGAATTGGTGATGTCGTTTGGAGGAATGTTGAAACATGGGGTGTCCGAAACGTTATATGGTGTTCGTTTGGGAAAAAAAACTTTTATTAAGTAATTTTTTCTTTTGGTCAAGTGAACCCTATAAATTCTACATACACAAATTCTACAAACTATCGGACGGCATTGAACTTGGCTAATCAACACCCACTCCAATGGGTGTCGTTTTATCGCGAATCGTAAACATCGAGTTTTCATGGATTCCGTGGCTTCTACGGAACTACCAGTATCAAGTGGTGTACCACAGGGTTCTGTGCTCGGTCCATTACTGTTTGTTACATTCCTAAACGATCTGACTCCACCTGGCATGGACCTTGTTATAAGTTTGAAGATGATTTGAAATCCAGTACCAATGTTACCAGTTTCCAGGATGGTTCTGCACTTGTGGTTGACATCCAGTATGTCTACCATTGGTCCATTGTTTGGCAGTTGCCTTTCTCACTTGATAAATGTGGTGTCCTACATATAGACCATTCGAACCCATCCTTCCGGTATGCCCTTGTGACCAGACCATTAAAGCCAATAGACCCCGTAAGGGAGCTTGGTATTTGGTTGACACCCAACCTTAAAGTGTCCTTACACTGTGTGACAGTAGCGTCGACGGCATATCCCCTTGTCCGGGCATCTGTGGTATTCATTCGCCCACTTCTGGAGTATGCTAGTCTGGTCTGATTGTCACATGTCCTGAAGGACGTGGATTGCTTGGAGGCGGTACAGTGCTCATTCAACGCGGGCTCTCGGGATTCAGAGACCTTGAACCAGGTGAATGTCTCTGTAGGGCTGGTTTGGAACCCTTGGAGCTCTGTCGTTTCAAGGCTGATCTTGTCCTGGTCTTTAAAATCATCAAGGGACTCCTACCGATTGACGTACCCTTTTTCAACATTCAGCAACAGATAGCACTAGAGGCCACTCATTTAAGCTTCTTAGTCAGCAATCCCACACACAGTGTCGAAGGAACTTCTTTGCACTGCGAGTGATTGAGCCGTGGAACTCTCTGTCTGAGGAGGTGGTCCCTGCAACTACCGCGGCTGCTTTTAATCGTATTTTAAACACCATGCCCTTGGGAAGGTTTCTCAAACGTTCCTACTGATCACTCATCAGTTTGCCTTTTGGTTTCTTAGTCTTACCATGTGCCCAACCTATTCTGGTTGAATTAGTTTTTTTTATCTATTTTCAATTTGTTCTTTATATTTTGAACTCTTTTGGCTCTTTTTCTTTCTACATTAAACCTTTTGTGTGGTGACAATTGGCTGCTTTCCTTTTCCATTCCTTTTCCCTCGTCTGGTGATGCTAACGGGAATTCCTGTCCCTGGCAGGTCTAACCAAGTTGGTAAGGCAGGCATGACCTTTTCCCCTTCCACCACCTCGTTTTGGCCGTACTTGTGTTGAATCTTTTTTTTTTTAATTTCTATGCCTTGCACCATATCTTTTTGCCCTTGGCTCCTTAAGAGCTTCCCTTCAATCCCCCCCCTTCTGTGTTTAGGCTGGCAGTCAGAGATTCTCCAGGATCCTTGCCAGACCTGTTGCTCCAGCAACAAATTGTTTTATTATTATTATTATTGTTATTATTATTATCATTATTATTATTATAAATATCGATATATTAAAAATTCCTGAAAATAATGAACACAAGTATGAACAAAAATGGATAGGTAATTATGAAAACATGTTAGCAAAACTGGGCTACGAAAAAAATAGATTCACCAACAAGAAAGGTAATAGTAACTAAGAATGGACAACACCATTTACAACAAACTTGCATTGACCATATCTATATGAAACATGAAAAAGGAGAAACTAGTGGAGCAACATTGACAGAAAAAAATTCAGACCATTACTTTACTATGTGCTGGATGTGGAATGTAAAACAATACTTACCTAGAAAAAATAATGCAAAATAATTACACTAAATTTAATCATGGAAAAATTATAAAGAATATGAACAATATAAAATGGGCTGTGATAGATCATTTAACATATCCTGACGAAATTTACAATACAATAACAAATAAAATAAATTCTATATACACTACTAGTATAATAAAAACTAACGTAAAAAAAACACACAGGAATAAAAAGGAAGAGAATAAAAGAAAAGAATGGATAACAAATGAATTAATAATTCAAATAAACTTTAAAAATGAATTATGGAATAAAATAAGGAAAAACAATGGAAAAGATATAGAAATGGTACAAAAATATAAAAATGTTAAAAAAAGAAAGAAATAAGAAAATTCAGGAATGTAAACAAAATTATTATAAAGCAAAGTTGAAGGGATTATAACAAAAAAAGAAATCGATATGGGAGGTAATAAACGAAATTGCAAAAAATTACAAAAAGGTTAGCATTGATGACAGTATAAAGAAGACTTTTAAGGAAGAATGTACCTCAAAACTGACAAATGACTTTAATGAAGTGTACTCAAAACAAGTCACAAATCTGAACGGAAGCTTTAAGAAAGAACACGACTTGTACAAAAGTGGAGACTTTTATAAAAAGATGAGAGCAAAATCAAAAACAAACCAGACTGTAACACAAAAAACAATGTACATTGACTATGCAAATGATAAAGATATAATAGAATTAATCAGTGAGTTTAAAGATACAAATGCAACAGGAATTGACACAATACAAACTAAACACATAAAAAAAAACAAAAGAAAATACAGCAAAAGCTATATGTACACTAATAAATGCAATGATTAAAAAAGAAGTATGGCCAGATATGTTAAAAAACCAAGTAATAAGACCAGTGTATAAAAAAAGATCTAAAATGGATAAAAATAATTGTAGACCTATAGCATTACTCTCCATAATTGATAAAATAATAGAAAATTTTTTTGCAAATAAAATAAGAAAATTTTTAGATAAAATAAAATAATTAAATGAAAGCCAGTATGGATATACAAAAAATAAGGGTACAACTGACTTGCTAATAGACTTGAATGATACAATTACAAAAGCATTAGATGAAGGGAAGTATGTTGGTGTAGTGCTAGTAGACTTGCAAAAGGCATTTGACACTTTTGATAATAATATATTATTAGAAAAGTGTAAACAGTTAGGGCTCAGAGGAAAAATTTATAATATTCTAACAAGCTACTTAAGTAACAGGAATACGATAGTACAGCTACAGGGCATAAACAGCAACTTAATTGAAACAAAATTTGGAGTACCACACGGCTCTGCACTAGGACCACTACTTTATTTAATTTACACAAATAACATATCAGAAAATCTTGAAAAAACAAAAATATTTTTATTTGCAAATGATACCATCATAGTTTCAATACATCGCAAATACGAAAAAATGATGAGTAATTTACAACATGATTTTGACATATTAAATGATTGGTTTATTGAAAATGAATTATTCATTAGCACAGAAAAAACAGTGCAAATGGACATTACAGTACCGAAAATGAACAAAAGCAAAAATATTGGAATAATTAAACATTATGGTGACTGTAGGAACTTGGATGGTAAATATAAAGATGAAATATGTAATGAAAAATGTTTAAATTTAGAAAAAAGAAATCTACAAAATACCTAGGTAAAGATTAATTGATTCAAATTGTAATTTCAAAACGCATGTATTACAACTAATATCCAAGATAAGACAATTTCTACCAAAGATGTATCTGCTGCGAAAGATACTAGGCACAAAAAATAAGAAAATAGTGTAGGATGCTTGGATTGGAAGTATAATAAGATATGGTATAGAACTTTATGGATTTGCGTCGGACTACTTGATTGAAAGATTACAAAAAGTGCAAAATAAGATTATTAAAGTTTTATTTGGCTATGAAGGAAAAGAACGAAAAATGGGAATAAAAACAAATGACATTTTAAAGAGAACGTAATATAAAAAATTATAAAACTCAGAGATTATATTATATTAACATAACATCTATAATAAATTTAAAAAATAAAACTATTAGAACTTATTATATACCATGTATTTTTAATGAACTGCCAAAAAATATGCTGGCATACAACAATTTAAAAGACTTCAAGATAAAAATAAAAAATACCATGACAAAAGATACATAAATTTCAATACCTAGCAACTAACAAGATAATAAAAATAAAATACCCATTGCAATTAAATAAACCTATAAAATAAACCAGGGTCAAGTATTGTTAATAATAGCAAAAAATTGTGAATAAGATGCTGTATGAACCCACACAAGCTGTACTACAGCTTCGAGGATTGCAATTTGTTTGTAATTTGCTATTGAAATAAATACATTATTATTATTATTATTATTATTTTTTTTTTTTTATTATTATTACTGAAAACTTTTGAAGGAACAGAACCAAACAAACTGAGAAATGAATTTATTGAGAATTTTGAAAATCAAGTACCAAAACTGAAAAATAAATTTCAACAAAAAATAGATATCTACAAACAGACTGAGCATTACAATAAGGTATACAAGAAACAAAGTAACAAAGGAAAAGCTCAGAAAATTTATAAAAACTCAATGTTTATACAGGTACCAAGAATAACAGAAATAATACAAATTATTACTGAATTAAAAAATACAAACGCCACAGGAATTGATGGATTTACTACCGCTAACTTCAAAGAATCTAAAGAAAACACAGCAATATTTATTTGTAAATTAATAAATTGCATGATTGAGAAAGAAATACGGCCAGACCAATTGAAGATACAGGTATTAAGACCAATATACAAAAAAGGAAAAAACTAACAAAGATAACTATAGGCCAATATCACTGCTATCAATAATTGATAAAATAATAGAAAAATATTTTTCGAATAAAATCAGAGACTTTTTGAGGAAATTTAAATTATTAAACAGTATACAGTACGGATATACAAAGGGTAAAGGAACGACAGATCTACTTATACAAGTAAATGATATAATTACAAAAGCATTAAATGAAAAAAAATATGTAGGTACCATATTAATTGATTTACAAAAAGCATTTGACACTTTTAATCACGAAAAATTAATTAGGAAATGTGAACAAATAGGCTTGAGAGGAAAAATTTTAAATATAATAAAATGTTATTTAACAAATAGAAAAGCAACATTAAAAATAAATAATGAATATAGTGATTATAAAGACATTAAATTTGGAGTACCACAAGGATCGGTGTTAGGGCCTCTATTGTTTTTAATATATGTGAATGATATAGAAGATTATGTAAACAATACACTAATATATATGTTTGCTGATGATACTGTAATGATTTCTATAAATTATAAGTATGATGACATGATACAAAACTTACAAACGGATTATGATATGATAAATGGATGGTTAATGGACAATGAACTATATATAAGTGAAGAAAAAACAATTAAATTAGAAATAATAGTACCAAAAATGAAAAATGAACATGACAAAAATGTTGTACATCATACAGAAAAGTGTATGAGTGAAAAGGAAAGTAACAAACAACCTTGTATAAATACTTGTAATAAAATAGAATCAAAGAAATCGGCGAAATATTTGGGAATGGAAATAGAAACAAACTGGGACTTTAAAGAACACATAACACACTTGATAATTAAACTAAGACAAATGTTGCCAGTGTTATATAAAGTAAAATATATATTAAACAATAAAAATAAAAAAATATTATATGATGCGTGGGTAGAAAGTATTTTAAGATATGGCATAGAAATTTATGGCTTTGCAGCAAAATATATATTATTAAGACTACAAAGAGTTCAGAATAAATTAGTAAAAGTATTATTTGGAAATGGAAATGAAACAACACACGAGATCTATTATAAAAATAAAATTCTAAAGATAGAAGACCTTCGAGATTATGTAATCATTGTCAAAAATTATTATAGTAACACTTATAAACAAGCAACTGAGTCAAAAAGTGAACGACTGAAAAAAACAACAAATAAATTTAAAATACCAGATTGGAATAACTTCTATGGAACAAAAAATAGAAACTACTACATACCACATATATTCAATAACATATATAGGTTGAATAAAAATATTCTTAATTACCAAAGTATAACAAAATTTAAAATAGCCCTAAAACAATCAATAGTAGAAATATATGAATCTAATATTAAATAATTAAAACTAATCTACTGATAATGTTGTATATGTAAATATCGTGCCTAGAAAATTTTTGAAAAATACTAATTGAAATAAGAATTAACACAATTAATTAAACATGTAAGAGATTTTTTCTTTTTATTATTATTAATGTGCATTTATTGATGTATTTCATCGACAAATACTTTAAAATGTAAATTTAGTGTATATATTTTGTGTTATTTATTGTGTTAAATTGTAAGTGTTGTGTTTTGCTGCTCACACAAGTTCCTTGGAACTTCGAGCACGTTCAAGCAATAAAAATATTATTATTATTATTATTTTTTTATTATTATTTCAGAAGAAAGAAGATATTGAAGGAATACTGAAGAGTGAAATTGGAAATAGTGAAAATGTGAAAATCATACACATTAGCATAAGAAGTTTAAGGAAAAACTGGGACATCTTTGTTCAATATTTAGCTGAAATGAAGATTGAATGGGATGTAATAATATTAACAGAAATTAATATTAAGAAAGATGAGGTGTGTATATATAAGCTAACCAATTATAGAAATTATACAATAACTAGAGAATCTACAAATAGAGGTGGTGGATTGATGATTTTCACAAAGGACAACTTAGATGTTGACTGTTTAGAATTAAAAATAGAAGACAATAATGTGGTTGAAATTATAATTAAAGAGAACAACTTACCTAAACTTCAAATTATAGCTGTTTATAGAAGACCAGTGAATAATAAAAAAATATTCATTAAAAAATTAAAAAAATATTATCAACAGCAACAAAACTAATTGGGAATATCAAATGATCGTGG
>JAHWFP010002213.1:8875-20223 GCA_023313725.1 Lithobius niger | reverse complement strand
TGTCGGGCAAACATCACTGTCGGGTAACAGACCTGTCGGGCAAACATCACTGTCGGGCAACAGATCTGTCGGGCAAACATTACTGTCGGGGAACACACCTGTCGGGAAACTGAAGTCGGGCAAAAGTACCGTCGGGCAAGTCGGGCAACCGAGTGTCGAGCTTAATTACTTAATACGCTAATTTTGTAAATCTAACCTTGTGAATATAGTTAGCCTATTCGGACAGCAAGTGATGAACGGTTGTAGTAGGTTTTTTGGGGTTTTTTTTTCAGTTCTTGCAATACATTTAAAGAACTTTAAGAACACAATTTTCTTGCGAAGTTTGGCATTTGCATTTTGATGCTTTAAATTGCTGGTCGTCCACCAGATGTCACCAGCGACCAGGAGTACAGCAGCGGGTAGGTTGATGGAGAGGTAGGGAGGGAAAAGAGGTAGGGAGGGGAAAGAGGTAGGGAGGGGAAAGAGGTAGAGAGGGGAAAGAGGTAGGGAGGGGAAAGAGGACGAGGGCGGGAAGCAAGGACCCGGGAAGCAGGGGAAACAGGGAGGGAGAGAGAAGGGAAAGGATGAAAGGAAAGGGGGGAAGAGAGGGTGATTGGAGGAAAAGGAGAGTATTGTAGGAAGAAAATGTCCACCGCCGTGAACGTTCAGGCAACACTGAGTGAAAACTGGGAAACAACCACGGGTGAAACAAAACCCCGGACGAAGCAAGACTCGCACAACTGCTACGACGCTGTACAAAACCTCCAATATTTTAAATCTTACTACAGTACTAAAAAACACAACAGTAACGTACGTAGTTCTATAATAAGCTGTTTTGCATTTTAGCTCACAAGAGAGGCTCCCCTTAATTCGAGTTTTCCGTTTGCAATTCTCTTTCTCTTCAAAACGGTTCGATCAAGCGTCCACCGTCTAATTGGTGTAATCATCGTGTTCTATTGTTTGATACTTTAATGTTGCCACAGTGAACCGAGGGTAGAAAATGTCGTTTGGATTCGACTTTGTAAGTAAGATTGGTGCAAATCCGTGTTCCAGACCGTTGATGGCATAAATGAGCGTATTATATGGTCGATTGTAAACAAACGGTGTGAGTGGTGGAGAACTTTTACATGAGATCTCGCGAGATTTACGTAATTCAATGAGCGTGAACCATCCAACCTCGGAGAATTCTGAGGAAATGTATTTTGGATTATTCTGTGTTCGTACTGCACAGGAAACAGCAGAGGAAACAGACCTCGTCTCAATCCTGTATTTGGCTAAGTGATTTAGTACGGCGAATTCCTTTCGCGAGCTACTAAAAGCCAGATTTGTAAGAGTAAGTACTAAAGTAGCGAAAGTTCGATCCGACATTAAAATGGTTCAACTGTAAGAAGTCTCCATTCCGATGCTTTCATGCGGGTGGTAGAAGTGTTGTGCGAGGGGTCTCTGGAAAAGTCAAACCAAACCAAACACCACACAATGCAACAATGCTACACCTAAATCCGCCCCATCTCCGAACAAAACTAAATCTAACCAAAGCCCGGGTCTGGCATCCCTTTAACCGTTTCATACTTCATTCTTACGTTCGTAATACTCTGGAAATAAAAACAACAAAAAAGGCATCCTAAAACATTGGTGAACATTGTACGAAAACCCTACCTACCACCAGACACTTTCATTGCAACTGCATGCCTACGCTCAGCATTTGGCCGTGTGAAGCTAAAATACCACCTGTCAGTATTCAAATAATGATGAGTGTTATTTCACCACTGAAATTGTCCCTGTCTTCTGTGTAAACAATCACCTCGTCCCCCTCGTCTACTTGGGAGCAGCTTAATGAACTTGCGTATGTGGCTTGCACAAGGCAGGGGTAACTTTTATTAAAAGGGCACAGTAAGTTTTAGCGGATTTTTTCTGGGACTTATTTTTGCTATTTTTATTACCCTTTTTATGGCCCTTTCTTAGCCTATTTTGCCCTTTCTAGACCTAAATGCCTTTAGGGCCTTCCTTAGGCAACACCGCACCAGCAAATGTCAGCACAAAAGCCCATTAATTTTTTTTTAATTTTTTACAAAACAAAGGGAATTTTGTGAAAAGGGCAGGAGCAATACTCTCCCCCTCCCCATCGTGCACGCCACTGAGTTTCGCAGTGAGTAAACAAGTAGCCTAAAGCTTCCAAAAAATTTCACTCAAACCTCGATGCAAAGCAAGTGACAGTGGTGAGAACGGAGAAATTATCCCATTTTTAATTCGATGTGTCTCATGTCGAATTACTGTGGCTGTGCCAAAAAGAGGCCTCGAGCAAATCGAGTCAACCACATCTCGTCAAAAACTAGACACATTTTTGTTCAAATTATGATCCTACGAGGGTAAGTTAAAGTGCAAGGGTGAGTTGCAGGATAGAAGGTCAAAACACTAGGAATGTCGCAGATTTAGTAATTCAAAATTCAAACCTGCTACCCTGTAACGAGGTCTTGCAACGCGAAACAGTTTTCCATAGTACATGGACTATATATAGATGACGTAAGCGTGAAGGTGTGCGCTACTATGGAAAATCGCAATGAACAAGGGCGTGTTAGGACTCGTTTATGCAACGAGATCTTCTCGCTCACCGAAAGCTATTTGCTAGACAACCGTTATTTATTTACGATTAATTTCCCGTTTCTATTAAATGAATGCGGTAATAGAAAACAAATGTATTATAAATAACAACACAGACAAAGAACAAAGTGCAACAGTCATTTTAAACATTACTACAACATTGTTGCCATTTCACGCTATTTCCAAAATTTTGCTCTTCTCGCTGAAAAAACAGCTCCTAGCAGTGATCAAACGACGGCAGAATAAATAGCAACTCGCAGCGAGAATTCAAAATCCAACATGGCGTCCATTTCGTAGTTATCGAATCGAAGACAAACCTTCGAATGCCGGTATTCGGGAATCTGTCCGTCGTCGTGTACTGCAGTAAAAATCGTTTTCTTGTTGTCATAAATCGACGCTGTCATGTTGCAAGCATCGTACGCCGTGTCGCGAGGCACGAGGAGAAAATTTGCGTCCGCGTTGTTGTCATGGTATAGACAACTCGAAAGCCGCATTCTCCGACAACGGCGAGAAGCAGCCAGCAGATTTAGTATTGACCAAGTAAAAACTAGTAAGCGAGAAAACTGTCCTTGCGTAAACGCGCCCTTACTGCACAGTTCGACGTGTCAGCTCATCAATATTGCGTTCGGTTAGAGACTATACTTAGACATCGAGGTGGCTACACTCTTATCTCGAAAAACAATACAAAGCGAGTTCTCACTTGTCTTTGGCGGGAATCGGGACTGCTCACTGAATTTCGACGCACGTATAGACTTAGCTGTTAATTATTGCGCCAGGCTCACTGCCTTATATTATGCTTGTTTGTGGTTTGTTATTGAACGAGTGAGCAAAGTGAACGATGTCCTTTTTTTTACAGCGGCAGACTGGCCAGGAAGGGAAGGGAGGAGTCTCCTGGCCTCAACTGGCCTCTGAGTCTCAGATATCATCTTTAAAAAAAAAAAAATCCGTAACAGAAAGGCTCACGTAACTTCATTGGTCCGATATTAGTTTCACCCACAGATTAAAAATTACCAATACAAATTAAAAAAAAAAAGATCAGCTCTTTAATTTGTCAAGATACTCTGGAGCCACTTGGTCTTAGACTGTCGAGGTTTATTTGTAGCAAAAACGTCGAAATTTTTCAAAGAGCACCGACATCGATATCTCTAACAAAGTTTTTGAAATGACCCGATTATGTTTCTGCGTAAACCTGGGTTGCAATTCTCTGGCCAGACATCCGCTCATTTTACCAGTTGTTTCACTTTCCATAATTTTTATCTGGAGTTTGTGTTAGTGGGTCACTCCCGTCCAATTGCCATACCAACTCATGTGTGGTTAAATTTCTGTTATTATTATTACTATTATAAAACGCTAGTGAAATAAGTACTTTGTATTGAGTAGACCTACATGTATCCCATGTGGGGTGTCGGACGAACGTTTAACTGGAAAATCGTCTAATGGGATGATTGTCTAATATCTGCATAAATAAAAAAAATCTGGAAAATCGTCTAAACGGCATATTGTATAATGGAAAATCATCTAAATGGAATATCGTATAATGGGTAATCGTATAATGGATAAACGTCTAACTGGATAAACGTCTAACTGTGGTTTCTGATGTTATATGTATAGCTGCAACAAGCGACGCAGGACATTAGACGATTTTCCATTATACGAATTTCCAGTTAGATGATTTCCCATCGAATTTCCTGTTGGACGACTTTCTGTTATACTGTTATACGGTATACGTACTTCCAATTATGCGCTTTTCCAGTTAGACGGTTATCCCTCGCCTCCATGATACTGTTTCTTGATCTCAATGCAAATCTTACTCGACAACAGAGTTCGAGTCAGAAGAATCATTCCTCTCCTCTCCGTCTTGGGTGATGATACAAATTTGTGTAGGGTAAAGGGTGGGGTAAAGGGTGGGCCCATCAATGGTCCAACGCACCACAACTCAGTTTTGTGTGTGTGTGTGCTTCGCCAGGTATAATTGACATATTTCACAACTTGGGGCTCTGGACTCGTGGGTAAAATTTCCCTCGTGACCTGTGACCACGCCAGTCCAACTCTGTCTCCCTCTCTGTTTGTTGATCACTTCCGTAGTTACAGCCAAAAGCATGAACCAATTCGAATGAAAGTTCTAAAGTTCATTTCTCACCAATAACTATTACTTATACATATAAAAATAATTAGCATTAAAGCTTAAACGAAAACTGGCTGCATAAAATTGTGATGTTATATTCGGTGTGGGCTTTGTCCCAATTTTCGTACGGTTACTATATCTTTGTTAATACACCTAAAATGTGTAAATAAATTTAAAGTCGTTGATCCTCAGCGTAGTAAAATTTCTCCTCCTCCACCCACCCCGACCACCAAATTAAATGCAGAATTTACTGAAAAATGTGGTGTTCGTAGATTTAACAAACGTAAGAGCCTAAGAAAAAGGACGGAAAAGGGACGGGAAACTGTAAAGCAACGAAGGTTTTTTTTGTTTTTTTTTTAACAAAGCCACTATCAGCGTCCGATGAAAACTTATCTGGTCAGCGATTGCATCGTTGCACACAAGATTCTGGCTGATATGCCGTATTGTAGTAGCCAAAGTAAGAAGACGATTTTTTTAATGTAATGTCCAATATAGATATTGTTTAGTACACCACGAATTCAGACTTTTAGAGTGACCGGTTGATACTTCTGCCTTTCCAATCGCATTTGTAAATTACACATTTTTATTACTCTACCATACGATACGTCGCATTACTAATGTTAGTGCATCCTTGTTTAAAAAGTCATCGTCATCATAGTGGAACTAGAAGTTTCCTATGCCTCCCAGCTTCCTCTCTCACCCATCAAGTTACTTTCCTCCAAAGTAGGATGTATACTGAAATATTGTAGGACTTTCTTCTAAAATCAATAATGTCTGACAAAGTCTAGGAAATCTAATAGCTGCTAATAATTTGTTTTATGTAGTTCAATACAAAACCAGTCATGCCATACAACAGAAACGCTTCAACAAAAACCATGATTGCAATACTTCGTAACACATGATGGGTTGCAATACTTCGTACGTATGTACATGTGTCTATCAACTGCAAGCATATCTTATCATGTCGAGAATAAGTCCTAATGCAGGCGAAATCTTGAAAAGTAAGGGGAAGGTGCAGGAATAAACAAAACAACTAAAGCGCATGTGCTGATTGAGTGAGCGAAGCGAACGAAATAAGCGATTATTAGCCAGTGTCTGCAAAAACGGGACTGAAGAAACTTAAGCATGTGAAGAATGGCCGTACAATAAACTAAGCCGTGTCAATTTGGCTAATCTAACGGCTAATTGGCAATGGTAAATTTTAAAATTATCTATGTGAAAATTTAAAGATATATAATTTCTCCAGAAAAAAAGGTACATATGAACATAAGACGTTGTAACCTTTTGTACGTTCACATTCATATGAAAGTTGTGATATCCACCCAGCCAAAACTGGTGTAAAAAGCTACCAAGTTTCCCAAATGGATTGGCCTTTGAAGGTAGTGATATCAATTAACCAGGGAAATGCTGCCAAGGCTAATCCTATTAGCCAAGTTAATCGCACCAACTAATTGTTCGAAAGTTAAATGAAAACTAGGAGATTGCTACTCGCGGTAGCAATCTTCAAGTTTTCATTTAACGTCCAAAATATTATTCGGTGCGATTAAGTTGGGTAAGTAGGGTAAGTTGGGTAAGTAGGGTAAGTTAGTAATCCACCCAAAACCAAAACTGATGTAAAAAGCTGCCAAGTTTGCCAAAAGGATCGGTCTTTGAAGGTAGTGATATCATTCAACCTGGGAAAGGCCGCCAAGGTTAATCCTATTAACTAACGTAATCGCACCGAATAATATTTTGGACGTTAAATGAAAACTTGAAGATTGCTACCGCCAGTAGCAATCTTCTAGTTTTCATTTAACTTTCGAATAATTAGTATGTGCGATTAACTTGGCTAATAGGATTTACCTTGGGAGCCTTTCCCTAGTTAATTCATATCACTACCTTCAAAGGCCGATCCTTTTGCGAAACTTGGCGGCTTTTTACAGCAGTTTTGGTTTTGGGTGGATTACTAACTTATCCTAACATCCAACATACCACAACAACAAAGTATGACAAAGTGAATGAAGGAAACTCATCAGCACGCAAACCTGTGTGATGCACGGCAAAAGGCTAAAACGTTACGTAGGACATTCCCATCCAAAACACGAGGGGGAATATCAAATGCCCGCCGGATTTCTCCGCCAACACAGAGCAGGGGGAGGTGACGAAACGACGCGCAAAGTCTACAGTCAAATAAAAAATGTTTCACTGATTCCACGTCCAACCCACTTGGGGTTGAAGGCAGTCAGCGTGTTACAACCCTGTGGCAGTCATTTAAAACTACCTCTACCCTACGTAAAGTAGCATGATTACCTGCAATGAAAGGCAGATGACAGTCCACACAGGAACGCACACACGTCCTAAAAATGGTGGCAAGTACTGACCGCTGAGCAAGAAGCTTATTAGACGCTACACTTTTAAGAATACGCAGTCTCGGAGCAACAGTGTCCCTTATAGTTGACACTTCCTCAGACCAGGACAGCTGAGGATCTAAACGCACTCCCAGATACCTGACAAGAGTGGCAGAGTGAATGACTATATTGCCAATAAATATGGAAGCAGGTACCAGAGGCCCCTTGGAAAAGACCATGAGCTCAGTCTTTGGCAACGACCACGCTCGGCCAAAAGCTGCATAAAATTCAATACGCCCCTGTAGAGCAGTGAGAAGGAACGGCAACTCTTCCCCAGCAACCCACACTGCAAAATCCTCGGCATATGCCACCACATTGCAGCGTTGGCTAAACTCAGCCAGGACCGCATTAATTGCTACCGCAGACAAAACTCCCGACCAAACACCATCCACACGAGTAGCGTATTTAACCAACTTTTCACTAACACCCATAACTCGTAACGAGTGACATACCCAGGCAATATCGACCATGTCGTACGCAGATTTTGTATCAGGTAACACAGCCACTGCGTACTGATTGTTGGCCCAGGCGTCACGGATCCCGGATTCCAAGAACAGAATCACATCTTGTGCTCACCTGTGCTTTCTGAATCCGAATTGACCAGCAAAAAGGCAACCAGAGCTCTCCAAGAACCACTCCAACCGCCTAACCAGCACTCTCTCACATACCTTTCAAGCGCAAGACAAACGGGCGATTGGGCGGTAACTCACAACGGCAGACCAGTGTTTCCCCCTACCGAACACAGGTGTAAGAATAGAGAAAAGCTAAGCATCTGGTACCAGTGCACCATCGAATCTATTCTGTAAGTACAACAAGAATTCACGTTGAGCTTCCTCATTAAGAGATTTCAACTGCCGGTATGAGACACGATCGATCCAACAGCACTATCAGAGCGGCAGGAGGCAAGTGCAGCAGGCAGCTCCAAGCATGTAAGCAGATGACCCAGAAAATCAGATTGAGACCAAGCCTCATCACACGGCGGTGGACCAGGCCCCTTGGGAGGAGCATAAACAAGCGAGAAATTCTTGTTAAAGGCCTCTGCCATTTTATACCCCTAAGTACTTCTCCAGCAGATCCAATTACCCAAGAGACCAAAGGCCTAGCGTCAGACGGCCACACAGGTGTCCGAACATTCGTCATGGAGCAGCCTGGGAAGAACCTTTCACTGAGCCTACGACCATATTGTGACTTTTCATTGCGCAGAATAAATCGAGACTCCGCTGCAGTCGCAAAGAACTCCAACCACCAATCATCCGACGGGAATCTACAATACCGCTGCCATGCGCGGGGTCTGTCACGCACAGCAAACGTACATTTAACCATCCACCAGACAGGTCTCATGCGACTATTGCCTTGCTTGACCCTGGTGCCAGAGGTGGCTCTCCTGGTGACGATGCATTTAGCAATCCAGGGGGCGAAATCGCCCCTGGAGACCACTGGGCGCTGACCCATACAGATACCAGGCTTGGGAGGAATACAATCATGAGTCGAGAGAGAGAGAGAGAGCAATAGGCAGAGGATCACTCCCTCTCAAATCGTCTAACATTTCACAAGTGTGAGGTCGACGTTGAACACAAGAAGAGGTCTAACACAGATTCCTGCATAACACCACCATACCTACGAAAAAAGGCTGGTGAGCCATCATGCAGGACCTCAAGTCCAAGTAGATCCAAAGTCGACACAATAAGACGACCTCTGGGGTTACTACACCGACTCCCCCAAAATCTGTGGTGGGCATTGAAATCCCACCCCCACCCCTCTCAAAAAAATCAAAGGGCGAGGAAGAAAATTAACCCAATTCAGCCAATCATTTCTAGCCAGTTGCCCCACAACATGAACAAACGCAATATCAATCCATTGATTGCCATCCCACACCTGAACTACACATGCTTGTAGTCCTGGGCAAGTCACAATTCGGAAAAACTGACAAGGGACCTTCCATCTAATTAATACCCGAACACTGGAAATTCCAGCATACGAAACACAACTAAAGCCTTCTACAGAAATGAATGTACTCGGAGCCAATTTCTGGCTAGACACAACAGTATATTGCATTCGTGCTCAGTTGCGCTCAACAATGCTCGTCGGACTGATTGCTTCAAAACGGGTGAGAAGTTGGATATCGTCCGCTTCTCTCATGTTGGAATCCAACAATGGCTCGGACGCTGCGCGCCCTCGACATTGTTAGATCCCAGCACTCGGAAAGCGGGCGACATCCTGTACAACTACCCCCCCCCCCTCGCTCCCTCCTGCTCCAACCCCACAGTGCCACAGGGCATGAACTTCTACTGCAGTGTTCCACTTCCCGTCTTTGACATCCGCCACCATTTCTTCACTGAGCCAAGCATCAGTTTCTGGAATACTCTTTGTCTGCTTAAGTCCAACATGATTACTTCTCTGATGTTAATTATCTGGGGCTGGATTGGAAAGTGTCATGCATGTCCAGTTTGGACTGGTGCTTTGTTCTTTTTCTGTTTCGAACTAACCTGTGACGTAATTTTGATTATGAATGCTTAAGAGAGCGAGTGTAAGACTACGAATAACATTACCTTGTGGAAATGCTTTAGATAGGCGAATGTAAGCCCACAAAACGTATAATGCCATATAGAAATGCCTTAGGTACGCGTAATATTATCTTGTGGCAATACTTTAGACAGGCGAATACGACAAAACGAATAATTTGTTGAAATGCTATACATGGAAAACTACAAAATCAATACTTCTGGAAGGCTTTTATAGTTGAAGTAAGATACAAAACCAGTTATACCTTGCGGGAATGCTTTAGCTAGGCGAAAGCAAACGGAATAATATTTTGTGGAAATGGTTTAGATTGGCGAATGTAAGACTGCAAAACGACCATGTGGAAATGCTTTACATAGATCAACGTAAAACTACCCTGCGAATAATATGCTTTATACAGGGATAATCAAGGATTTTTAAGTCCACTCGAGGAAAAGTAATACATTTTTAGCTCCTATAAGGGGGGGGACGTAGGCAGAAAACGGACACCAAACTAGAGGAAAAATACAATCATAATGCTCAAAAATGGAACTTTCATACTGGACATTTTAAAAACGCCTCGTCTTCTAGGGGGAAGGCGACGCCCTCCAAACCCCACTTGTGAGTCAGTGCTAATAAAGTTAGCATTGACGTCCAGAACTTTTCACAAACGTGCTGAGGTAGCCTTCATCTTACAACTGTTGACTGTGGCATGGGACTGGAGGAAAGGGCATGTAGCACTCTTTGCGTTACCACATCAAATTATTTTAACTGCTCTGAATCTGGATACAAAGTCGGTTTAAAAGACACATTTGAATGTGCCTTTTTTTTAAATTCAGCCTTGTTCTTTCTTCAAAAATGTCATGGTGCGACTTGTCGATGAGGACTAGGCCTACTAGCTACTTATTTAATTTAGCAACTGAAGTTATCCACCGGTAATCGATCAACGCATACGAAGATCCTAGTTTTTTGTGTATGTTTTTTTTTTGGGAGGGGGGAGGGAGCATATTATTTTTGGACCTTGATGTGGGGAGGTCAATAGGTTTTTCAGGCTCTTGTAAGGGTGAGGGTCATTGAAATTTTTCTAGTCACAATTTCACCTCTACGTCCCCCCCCCCCCTCACCACTTCCCCGCGCCACAGATGACCAGTCGCTTTCAGAATATGAAATAGGATGAATCTGATTCCGAAGCGAGTTAAAGCTAAATTTACAAGCAGATAGTAACGTTCCTTCAAATTTCCTTGTTCTTTGTGTAGGCTACCGTTGAGTTAACGTCAAAGTTGTTTGGATGTGTTTACAGAATTTTTTTGTCTCGTATTTTTTACTTTACAGCTCAGTTCACAAGATACGAGGAAACTTTTCGCTCCTCCACTCGCAGGCCATCATTATTGTCCGACAAAGAGACAAGGAAAGTAGCTACTATCATCACTATTTAATAATCGTGGTCGAAGATGAGACGAAAACTACCAGTTTTATTCTATATGTCGGCACGTAAGTTTATTCACCTAATGTTAAAAAAACCTATATTCATTTGCTGAAGGTTGAAGATACTCGCTGAAGATGCTACAACCCTGATACATTACATATCACTGTGTAGAAGAAAAGCCGTTACACGAATTGTGTACTGGGAGTATGCATTTTGTGTACTTTGTGAGCTTTGTGTACTGTTGTATACATTTTGTGCACTTCTTGGCTCACTAAGTCGTGCGGAACTGGCCATGGCGACTAAGGCGCTATGCAAGTGATCTGGGGGCGAACTG
>JAHWFP010002212.1:0-26041 GCA_023313725.1 Lithobius niger | reverse complement strand
TAGACAGTGATAATATTCAGACATTAAACGATAGGAAACACTTTTATCACCTCCAAAAATGTTTCAACAACAGTTCACTTAAATTTTCGAGGAAGAAAACACCGTTCAAGGAGTACTCTCCGGACAGTTGAATCCCTCTCAATTCAAAAGATTTTCTCGTCGACGAGTGAATCTTACTGGCCCTTCCCAAGACCAAATTGAGGACCTTGTCCCATTGCCTCTGATTGCCAAACTAGACACGAAGTGGACAGCAGTCCTCCAGCGGCCCTCTAGTGAATAACTTAGAGATCAGTGGACGGCGGCACGTGCGCGAAGATTTAAAGTGCAACATGGAGTTAGCGTACATCGAACGAAAATTCTCTGCTGTGGTGTGGTCTTCTGAAGAAGAGGAATGGCGTTTTCTTCCTCGAAAATTTAAGTAAACTGCTGTTGAAACATTCTTGGAGGTGATAAGTGTTTCCTATCATTTAATATTAAAATTTATTTTAAATAATATGATTTATTGTAAAATTTTGGAAGTTTCGAAAAAATTAAAATCTCGGCACGTAAAAAGCCTGTAGGCCCATTTCCAAAGTTTGACTAAGAATGTTCAGAAACAATTGTTTTATCATCTTACAGAAGCATTTTCGTTTAAATAATGTAAATTTTTTAAACGGAAATGCTTATTGTTTAAATGCAGTAATTTACAAAAAAATATTTAAAGAACTGGAAGTAAAAAAAAAAAAAAAAAATTTAAGTTAAACTAGGCCAGGAAGAAATGGCTCTTTCACTTTTTAGCCACTTATTTCAGGATTAAAAAAAAAATGCCAGCGCATGAAGTATAGAACCAGAACTGCTAAAATATTGATCTGAAGCAAGCCATAACAAAACTCAATTTCAATTTCGAGAAAACCAAGAGAAACCGTGTAAGCCTAGCACATTTCAGTTCTTTCTGATAAAAGACAAGTTCCGTGGAATCTTGAAATCGATAGTTATTTGCTGATGCCACTTTCTAATGCTGTAATTAACATTTTTAATACCGTATAAGTAGTTTATAGCTCTTTTCCCCCAAAAAAATTGTGAGCGGCTGTAACATTTCCGTCATCCACGGCGATCCGCCATCTTGGCCGTCAATTCGTGCTATTCACGTAGACGCGCATGCACGTGCGCTCTAGTGTAGCTGACAACGACTTGCATCGCGTGACATCACTTCAGAACGGTCACTCACGATCAAGACAGCGGCATGCGTCGCGTGGGTCACGAGCTCACAGTGCTTGAACCAACCTTTTTTCTAATAAGAAAAATGCTAATTTTGGTTTTTTAACTGTTCGTAAAACGTGAATTAAGGTAATAAAATTACGATTTTGACAATTTTCGATATAATAACCTGAAAAATACACACTTCAAAATACCTGATTCAACATGAATTAAAACGTCGATATTTTTTTCGTAGGAAGGGACTCGAGCCACAAATTTTGATAGCTGGTTTTTTTGGGGTTTGACTTGTCATCCAAGTTTTTTTTTTTTTTTTTTTTTTTTAAACTTACATTTACTTAGCCTACTTTTCACAAAAAAAAACTTAAAAAATTGCGTAATACAATCATGATTTTACAATGCGATTTAAAATATCATGATTTTAAATTTCAAATCGTAATCTCGATTTAAAATCGCAAATCGCCCAACTCTTGGTCCACCTTGGACCCAAATTGGATTTGCCAACGGCCATCACCGAGGCTGATTCGCCCACTGGCTACTGCGACCACTCTCCACCATACTGCAAACACTTGTGGCCTTGGTCGCCGTCTGGATGGCCGTCAACTTCAATCACTACTGGAGTCCATCTTCTGGCAAGTCTGGTCACCTTGTCATCTTGACACGACCCTTCGCCGACACGTCCAACCTCCTGCAGCGTTCGTCTTGCAATGACCACTCAAAACCTTGTGACCACTTCTGGTTTGACTGGACGACTGTTCTTCTCCAGCGGTCGTTACTGCGGCCATCTTTCAACTGTGCTACGGTCGTTGTGCGGCTGCCCCTTCAAGGACCATTCACCTGTGCTACGGACATTGCGTAACCATTCGCTTTCAGAAGGTCTTGATGGTTCGTTTGCACCTACTTGTCCTCTTTCGCAACAGAACGAGGTCGCACAAATGGGACCATTCATCTCAAGCAAATCAAGTTCGGACTCACTCGCCCTACGGTCGTTTCTTCGCAGTAGTCGCATTTGAGTCTTACGCCTGCTTGCGACCTGCAATGTTTTGTTTTACTCTACTCAGCATAAGCCTTCATCCACAACTCGAGCTCTTCCTTCCTGCCTGAAAACTCGTTGCTTGGCAGTGGTCACCTTTGGTCTCATGCCTGCTTGCAACCTACACTGCTCGTCAACTCTACCATCTCACATGGGTATCACGCCCTTCGTTGGACTTTTCGTCAGTGACTCGCCTGCCGTTTGTAGTCCTGTGGTCGTTTCTTGTAGTAGTCTTATTTGAGGCCTGATTGCGACATGCACTGCTTTGCGTACCCACCACCTCAATTTGGCACTATGGCCTTCATTGGCTCCATCTTCAACACCTTCAGGCCTGTTGTTCGCACCAAACGTTGGTTCGGTGTCCAATTTTTGCTCTTCAGTCGTTTCCTTGCTGTGGTCGCTATTGAGACCCTGCTTGCTTGCAACCTACACAGCTTCAACTTAGCTTTTGACATCATCCTCCACAACCGTTTGCCTGCATTAAGTTCTTCGCTCATATTGCCACGACCAGGTCCTTGCCTTGGGGCTGACTAGGCACATCACTTGAAGATCCCTTCATTCTCAAGGCTTGCAGCAACCGCTGTTTTTCCTCACAGCTTACTGTATGACATCTTCATTCTATCCTGGTGGTTAGCCCTACTAAAGGTACTTACTACGAATATGTCCTCCCACTGTCGGCTTCCAAGCCACGGTCTACACGATCGTAGTCCTCCCACGACCCAGACCAGACACCACCGATCCCCTGGTCTCCACGTGATGTCCTTATTTCTCCTTCACTCCACTAGATGGCTCCCTGACGGTACCCTCTTCTCCTTTATGATCTCAGCGTCTCTTCCCGGTATTTCTCTGGTCCGTTGCACTTGGCGGGAAAGTTTGGCTCCCATTATGGTTGCTGTTGTTCGGTTTCTATTGTTCCATTAAGATCATCATGAGTTCTACTAAATCTGCGAAGGACTCGCATCTGTCATCCCGATGAGAACAACGAACTCCTGCAGACGATGCTCCTGATACTGTCCATTGTGGCTGCCTCGGGTTCGTCGGTACCACGGTTCACTTTGACCTTCATCCGTGCTGCCAATATCACAAAACCCGTGACTGATACAATATAAAGTGCAGCACGTGTGTTAAAGTCGACAAGGATAAGTAGCAAGAAATTGTTCGCCGACAGGAACGTTCCCGAAAACGGACTGTTCATCGCTGAGCCCAGCTTTTGGCTCAAGAAGGTAATCTTTCGTCATCATCTCGTTCCTATTCAACTATTGTTCCCCTCAAAGTACCCAAGTTCAAGAAAGCAGGCTGTCTCGCCAATCATCCGCGATTCCTTCAATAGCAGTGCCACTGACTACCCCGGATAATTCGACTCCTACTTCCTGGGGCAAACCCCAAAAGACTTGGGGATCTCTGTTAAAAATCGAGGCCCCGTATCCTTACCTAAAAAGAAGCCTTCTCCGGCACCTGTATCGACAGCCTCCAGTCCTTCTCCGTCAACCGTTCCATTGGTCTCCGCTCAAACTCTTTCTGTAATCCCATCAACGGATTACAACCTTCCCATTCCACTAACCGCAACTCCAGCACTGCCTACGTCACCGGTTCCAGTGGTCCCCGGCAGTGGATCCCTCCGATCCCATTCTGCTTCCTGATCCTCCTTTTCCATCGCCCCACGTCCTGCAAGCAGTAATCATACGAGGACTTAACCCGACTCATTGGGAAATATAGAATTTGGATACAAATATTTCATTTCTCTTGGCTACTGCTAGGACCTTCACCCTTGAGAGAGGACCATCGGAACCACCTCAGCAAGCCTTCGTACCCTGAACAGCTATCAAACAGCTACGATTCGGTTTCTACAAGAATCCAACGCCACTCATGGGTGAAATTGGACGACTTCATGATGAGGTGACATCCTTAACATCCAATACTCTTTTACGATCCAAATGTCATTTGCTATCTCCACTACCTCGTACTTCTTCATGGCGAGACCAGCACTGCTCCAGATCTCGCACTCGTTGATCGCCCTACGGACGGTCATCGTTGGGATCCCGATCATCTCGGAAGTCGTCCACCAAGAAGCCTCACCTGGTTAAATACTCTTCGGTGTCTTCGAGACACACGATCTCCCCTCAATCATCATCCCTTACATCAGGCTCACATGAATCACCCCTTCCGAAGGTTATAAAATCTTCGGTTCCACCTTCTTCTGCTTCTCGGGCAAAGTCCCCGTAGGTCCCGAACCTGACCCTTTCTGTTTCAAGTTCTCCAACAACTGCCTCCCACATCATAAATTCTTGGTCTGACGCATCAACTTCGACAAACTTTCACAACCGCAGCGCTTAGTGTGAGGCAGTTCGACGACGCCACCACTTTCATCCCAATATTTCCCGGTATTTCCCGTCACTTGGATGCCGCGACCCGACAGCTACCTTGCACCACATGTCGTTGATGGGCGAAAGGCGTAGCCCTCGGCTTTTGGGCACTCCCAGATTATCTTCAGACCCTTTTTCCTTAAAAAAAAAACAATAAACAAACAAACAACATCATCAAACTATGTGTGTGCTTCATGAGGAACTGGCATCACGATCCTGTGACTCTGCAACTTCTACTCGTTACATCTCCATCTTCTCGATCCTTCAGGACTACTCGCAGCTCATGAACTATTCATCTTTTGTGCTGACCACTCCACTTTCTGTGTCTAATCAAATCCTGATTTCCATGCATGTTAACTGACTGCGATCCCAGTTCCTCATGTCCGACCTTCCATTCAGCCAACAGGTTCTATACAAAATAAAAACCAACAACTTTTTTTGAATTTCCCACATGCTATGCATTGAGTTCATCTTCGGCTTCCTCAAGCCCCTTCCTAATCAACTTGCTGGTCATACTATCACGCTTTCCTCCTACACTTGTTACCACCCTTCCTTTGAAGATTCCTTCCTGTGCGACCTCCTCTTCTTCCTTAACTATCTTCCGTCTGATATAGCGTAAATCGTGGATTAAACGCCCATGGGCTTATGCAGTTAATTTGGCAAAAATAGGGGGTGGGCTTTAAATCAAGCATTATCAATTTTCTAACCTTTCTAGACATCTATTACAGAAAATTCGAAGCTTTTGAACGATATCTGAAAGACCAATTTTTACATCCTTTTAATTGTTGTGAATAAGGGAGGAGGCTTCGGTGAGAGATGCCTTGTGCAGGTGCTAGGAGCTAAAGGAAGAGTCCACCATTATTACATACAGGGAGGGAGAAGGGGGCAGTAACCATAGCAAGCAGTACTATCTTTATTCACATCGTATAACTTTTAGGTCATTTTTCGTAGAAAAACGACAATTGGAGGGGTGGGCTTTAACTCCATATTTCATGATTTTGATTTTACAGCATTTTAAGGGGTGGGCTTTAGCTTCAACTGGGCTTTTAATACACGATTTACGGTACATGTGCCTCGGTACATTACACCCCAGCTGGTTCTGACCCAGTTTCTGAACGAGTTCCACAATCCTTGGACCGATCCTGCAATTCTCGCCTTGGATCCTACCAACCGTTGAGGTAATGAAAGTCTTTTATTTCATTTCTCAAGCCCAGAATACAATTGCCACCCTTTCAGTTGTACTACCTGCCTGCCTGCTCACTTAGTTCACCTCGTTCCCACTTACCGGTTCTGCTGCAGCCATTTTCTTTCTATTACACTTCCGATTCCCGGTTAACCCGGTGACCTGTCAGATTGTTAATCTGCGATCCGACCACGCTACGTCCTTGTATTGGCTCCTTCCTCCCGATTCTAGGGTCGACGCTGTTGGATGGCACTCGGTTCACAGGGTTTATAACTCTGGGGCTGCCGGCTCGTAGCACGGGTGATCGTTAACCTTTGGCCTCCGCCGCCATGTCTGACAAGGTCTGATAAGTAAAAGACGGGTAGTGTAAATTGTCGACGGCAATAAAAACATTAAATTACCAGGGTACGGCCTGGTTGATTTTTGTTTTTGTTGCCTAACCCAGGGGTCTCGGCCAACCTGTAAAAACCTATAAAAGCCTATATTTTAATTATGACTATATTTTTGTCAAAATAACCTATAAAACCTATAAAAACCTATATTTTAAAAAGCTGGTTCTGGAGCGATGTGTTTTTGAAATGCAATCTCGTCGTTTTAGTCATTAAACAAAATCGGTTGACTACAGCCTACGTCCTGCGAGGTTGCCTTTTTGTGGAGTCGGTGCGCATAAATCTAAAAACGTGCTTATCGGCAGGGTACTCTTAAAAACCACACATCCAGGAAAAAATAATTAGGAACGAGTCTGACAAGAAAAAAAAATTAAATCGCTACTTATTATCATTAGTATTTTTTATAATTATACAGTCGTAGTTTAATAATACCTCCCGATGTAATCGTGGCCTGCAGTTTGAGCAGCATTACGGTTATTCAAACATATTCCTGGTAGCGGTGCGTGCACCTTTCAAATATCTACTACAAGCGAGTCTTCTCAACACGCGGTTTGCTCCGTATAGCTTGGCAAAAATGATCATTTTGAAGAATTCAGGGTTTCCAAGCAATTTTAAATAATTTTAAGATAGTTTAATGGAATCATAGTGATTTTGTGGGCTGTAAATATGAATTATTACATTAAAAAAGTTTATTTGAGTGTAGGCACTTGATTTCGTCCCTTTTGTGTTTCGTGCTGCGGTGGTTCACGTAAAGTGAGTGTCTTTTATCGAAATTAAGTTTACATGCGGGTTAATGCTATAACGGTAATGTAAGCTCATAAAATTTTTCACGAACTCCTATAACCTAAATTTGTCTTTTGCTAGTGCGAGGCTACAAGAAAGGGGGCGGGGAAAGTGTAGCTGGGAAGCCCTTACAACTTGATAACTGATTTAAAATAAAGTGTGCGTAGCCTTTTTGTTTCACTATTTCCATTGTATGTACAATCACATGCAAGTTATCTTATGAAGGCCTGACGTTTCATTACATAGCCAATCTTGCAGTCCTTTACAGACGGATCATTATTTATCATGAGGTAGGGGGGGGGGGGTGCAAGGGAGGCTGAACAGAGAAAATTACAGGGGGCTTCATAAATTTTTCAGGCTTGCCAGTAGGGAGGGGGGTGGACAGGTCTCACTTTTTTTTATTAGCCCGTAAAGGTAGAATCACGAATAAAGATAATCACTGACCAAACTGGGAAAAATGCATTTCTGGGCTTCAAAGATGACACTTTCAGCAGTCGTCATTTCTAAAAAAAATATCTTGGTGTCTCTCCCCCCCCCCCTTGATGTAAGTGTTACTTTTCCACAATAAAATCTAAGAATTTGATTACATATTTTATTACCATTTCTTGCCACTAGATGACTTTTTTAACAGTGTTTTCAGTGTTTGCATGTATTTTTTTTTAATGTTTGAAAAAGAAAAGAGGCAAAATGAGTTAGCTAATTGCTAACAACGGCAGAAATTGGTAAATCTCAAATTCGTTCATTTTATTGTATAAAATGCTAAACGCAAAGGATTTCAATTATGTCTGTATTTATGAGAGTTGAAAATATGTAAGCTTATCTGTAGGCTAATGTACATCATTACTATGTGTGTCTGTATTCCTCAACTCGATCCTCTTCAACTAAAGCACGTACAAAGATTAGAGAACCACCAAATGAAAGACAATTAAGTTACTCTTCCGTTAGACCTATTTTCATTGCTGTAACTTTTTTTGACCCCCAAATATGCGAAAAACTGCCCTGAGGACGTCAAGAGTTCAATAAGCCAAACTAACCAGAAAGAAATCTAATAAACTACATGATGCATGAATTGACACCATTATAGTGAGCAATACAAGAGTAAAGCACCTTATTTGCCCTTTAAGTGCTGAATGAAATAAACGGACCAAAAAAACCTATAAAAGCTTATATATTTGCTGAAAAATAACCTATATTTTAAATTTTACAACCTATTTTTTAACCTATATTTTTTATTTAGAGGTCTGCGAGGCCTGCTAACCGAAAATATACATTAATTACCTCTACCTTCCCGGCCTCTCCTCTCGGTCTCCAAGGTTAACACTGTAAGGAAGAAATATTACTAACAGTTCTCTTCGACCGCTTAAATAGGAGGCCTGTGCCCAGCTGCCCACGCATGCGCAATAGGGAGCTACGAGCCTGGCAGGGAAGCCAACAATCTTCGCTAGGGATTTAAGCTCCATTAGGGAGGAACTGCTAAGTAAAAGACAGGTATGTATATTTTCAGTTTAGGCAACAAAAACAAATCAACCAGGCCACACCCTGGTATTTTAATGTTTTTATTACCTATCCGAAAATATTCTCTACCTTCACCCGCATTAACTCCCCTCAGGGCGACCATTGTAACAACCTGAGGCAAGAAAGATAAAGCCAGCTCTGGAGCTGATGGTTTTATAAGAGGGCTGCGTCGCGCATGCGCAGTAACATAAGCTACCTAGCCAGGCAGGAAAGCCAACAGTTTTCTCTAGGGAGAGACAAGAGAGGAATGCTATAAATTCCAGGTAATGTATATTTTTGGTTAGGCAATGAAAACCAATTTTAACCAGGTAGCCCTGGTAAATTGATGTTTCTTTTAAAGAGTTTGTTACTGTCGGTTTGGGAATTTTCGTTTCAATCCCTTTATTTTTCTGACTGATTTTTTGTTCCGGGGGCACAAGACTCCTATCCCCGAGTACGCCTCTGATGAGTAAAGATAGATTGCCGGCAAGCCAACTGCAGGATGTGTAATCCTCCTTCAGTAATTACTACAATTGCTTGCGGATTGCCTGGTAATCTACTTTCGTACTTGTGCGCCTAAAAGAGCCGTTTGGAAGTTTCTAAGTATTGCAGTGTCGTAGTTAACACATTTTGTAACTTGTTTAGGATGAACGTATTAACTTGCATCATAGACAAAATCTGTTCTTGCTTCGCTGTTTTGCATTGTTGCTATGGGTCCCATGGTGGTAGATGCGTAATGAAACGCTGCGGTGTACTTACTTCTTTTGTATCTCGCGGCACAAAAACTACCTTCCTAAGTTACTATATTTTCCTTTCGACGAATGGTTCTACAGTGCCGGAGACATTTCGTATTTATCTTCCGCATGCAAACCAAAACGTAATAGGCTACTGTTACCAATTTCAGTAGCAAAATGGTTTCGTCTGTTATGTACGAACCCTGCTAATAGTACATGTAAAATGGTTTTATGCTTGAACACACATTTCTGGGTTATGGACTTGGGGAAAAAATCCTGTATTTCATAAACTCTTCAATCATGCAAATTAAATTTTAGTAGGTTGAAGGCACGGTTAAAACCAACAGGAACTTGAAATCAATTTAAATAATTTTTTTTGGGGGGGGGGGGGATGTTAATGAGTGTATTGATTTTTCAACTTTGCATTTCTCTTGGAATATTCATTGTAGGCCTACACAATTTCTTTGGCCTAATCTAAAGTATGTCAACATGTTTACTTTGGAATATAGAGGCCACCATATACGGCGCACAATTCCAAAAGTTCCAAGAAAAACATATCCAATCTTGGCAAATTTTCGATAGTGTATGATGCTTGAGATGTAACACACAGCTGACTATATTCATCAGGCAATATTTTCAACTCACCAGGCACTATTTTCGCCAGTCATGTTCTAGCTTCATTTGAATTTTTGTGCTTCAAGTTGGCCTAGCAGAATCCGATATTTACAAGGTATCCGATTTTTTGCAAGGCTGGATTTGGTGCTTCCACACAGCCCCTGTTTTTTGATAGGCTGGTTTTCCACTTATTTCTCAGATGCTCCCGAAATTCATTGCACAGCAGAAATTAGATTGCTGGGATAGCATGTGCTTGGATATTCATCAACCTGTCCGTCTCTGAGAGGACAGGAATCCCTGGCTATTTAACACCACATCTGAGAGAAGGCCATGCTGACGAATATCCATGTTTACAATTTCTGCTGCGTAATGAATTTCAGGAGGTCTTAAGAAGTGGATAACCGGCCTACCAAATAATGGGGGCCGTGTGGAAGCACCAAAACTGGCTACCTTGTAAATATCAGAGGTCGAGTTGAAGTGGCAAAATTCGAATGAAGCTAGGGCTTGACTGGTGAGGGTGACAGTTGAAAATAGTGCTTGATGATGATAGTCGACTGTATTTTACATCTCCAGCATCATAGACTATCAAAAATTTACCAAGATTTTGGAATTGTGCATCGTATTTAATTTCTTTGGCTTGCTTAAATGCCCGCAGGCTCATTTAGGAGGGGCGAATTTTCGGTAGAATTGTGATTAAAAAAAAAAACTACCATCTACTACCTTCATCAGGGACAGAGTCCAAGCACCAGACTATGATTTCACATATCAATAATTCAAATTAAATGCTTCTCAGTGGGCTGCTTTCTTCATGGCAATGGTGGCTCCCTGTCGTCCGTGGGTGGTGGGAGGAGGGACTTCCACATGGCTTCCAGTTGGAATGTCAGGTTTGGGGTGACGATTTTCAGAGCATTTTGGTGTGAAGATTCGTGAATGTTCATCAAAGGGACCTGTGATTTTTTGAAAAATTGTATGGTTAGACGTTCAAAAGCTCTACGGTGGGATTCATGCTGGATGTTTGATTTTAGAAGAACTTTTAGTTTGGTTCCAGTCGATGTCATGCTTGTGTAGGCTACTGCTACACACCTTCTTGCGTGTATTTATGATGGCAGCTGGGTGCTTCCGAACCCTCATGCAAAATCGTCTTTCTTTATTGCCAAAACATCTTAACCTGATAAGTTTAGGTTTAGGTTCCTCGAATATGATCTCCCCCTGGAGGTTTCTTCCGGTGCGCAGGCGCCTGCTTGCATATCCCTACCGCACATGTGCGTGGCAGTCCTCCCTTTATAAAAGCGACAGCGTGCATGCTATCGGCATTCATTTTTCTTCAGAGGTGTCTCAACGCCACCTCGTGCCGAAGTTCCCCGCTTTCGCACAGTAATTGGATTTTACCCGATGATGGCTGCCACATCTGTTGCTCCCTCTCATGCTCTCTTTCGTCCGCAAGCAACTCTTTCGCCCTCGGCAATCGCTGGATCTCCGCCCTCGACCATGCTGCCGTCGACCCAATCCCTGCCATTTCCTTCCCTGAAGTTCCGCCTGCAAGCACTAACGTCCTCTCGGACTCCCCATTGCAACCAGGTCAACGCACCCCACCTGCCGAACCAATGAATTTGTCGTCTCTACGGGCTGATTTCCAACGAGCGAAAGACATCTACCGTGACGCCAAGAAATCTTTGGCGCGCAACGGCGGCTTCCCGTTCGCCCGCCCGCAACTCTCTCTTGGACTTGTCGTCCAACTCTTCCCGCTTAGGTCGGCGCGTCTCCCGCAGCGAAGTCCGAGACATCGTCCACGACACTGTCCGAAAGATGCAAGACAACCCCATGCCGCCTCCTTCTTGAACATCCTCCGTTCATCACGCCCGCACGCAAGACTGGATCGCATCAATCTCCAGCCACGACTCACGCAAACGGGGCTCAACATCTCCCACAACCACTCAGAAGAAACGAAAGTCTTCTCCCTCTTGTCAGAGAGCCTCTCTGCCGCCCGATCCTCCGGCAACGGTCCCGGCGCCCGCCATCCCTTTCGTCCGGCAGACTGATCCATTTCCCAGATAAAGACGCGGACGAGCAAACTCTCCACTCGCTTCGCTTCTAAAGACTGTCGAAGAAACCGTTCCCGACTATTTCCTCTTCAAGCCTTCTCAGACGGCCGACGCCCCTGTAATTAACCGTGGCCTGAAGACACAATTTGGGTTTGCCCTCAGAGACAAAGATTCCAAACCACGCAACCTCCTCGGTCAATCCACCACGTTGCTGACTTGTCTCCTGCGAAATGAAGGCTCCCTACTCGGCAAGGGTGATCCACTCGTACACGACAAAGAACCCCCACCACCTCGACCGGGCCGTGAGAACAGCTTCTATCGCCCGCTAGGAACGGGGCAACAAACCCGAACAATTTTGCAACTTATTCGGAATGTGAATTCCTAGGCAGCGAGGTGAAGATGGACTTCGGCAATGCTCTGACAATCCCCAAGAAAGCTGACATCCCAACTTTCGTCCTCTACGAAAACGACAAGTGTCTTCGCCTTAGCCTACGGGCCGCTTCACAAGCAGACGTCCTCAACACTGCGGTCAATGCCCTCTGCAAGAAATTATCTGCGGACGCTAGTCCCAAAGAAATTCGCAACCTTTCTTCCCTGATCACGCAGCTCTTCCAAAAAGCAAGTTTTGCCACCTATCACTCCATCAACTGGGCAACCAGAGCCCTCTTCAATAACACTCTCCTCCTCCGCGAAATCGCTCTTTCGTCCGCCAACAACTAAAACATCTCAACGAAACACCGGCTCCGTAACCAGCCCATCCATAAATCGGACACCCTTTTCCAAGGTCTCATCCCAACACTCGTCCCACATCTTGACATCTTAAGAAAACCCAAGCCACAAAAGCATGTTTCTCCTACAAACCGTTCATCCCAAAAGAACAAGCAATACCTCCCTCGGACGAATGGAACAAACCTGCGGCCCCCGCACAGTCCTCTTGTCCGAACGATTCCCACTTTCAGCCGAGAAACTTGTAGCCCTTTCGGACGGACCAGCCTCGCTCACGTTCCGGCCAACGCAACCAGCAGAAGCAAGCCGCTACTCCCGATCGACGTAGCCGCCACTCGTCACCAGGGGGCAGGAGCTCCTTTCGCAAGAACCAACAATGACGCCTTCCAGTCGGCGCAAGACTTCTGGCCTGGAAGTCATTAACAAAAAACAAGGAACTTCTTTCCATCATAAAACATGGCTTTCGTCCAAAGTTCTTATCCAACCCACCACTCTTGGCATCCCTGCCATGGGATTTCTCCCCACCGTCAACACCGTCTCTTTCGTTCGAAGTCACGGAACTCCTGCGGAAAGAAGCAATACGGGAATGCCACAAGCCAGGCTCGGGCTTTTACAGCTCCATTTTCACCCGACCAACGAAGTCAGGAGGCTCCTGCTTGATTTTCAACGTGAAACCCCTCAACAAATTAATCCACAACGATCATTTCAAGATGGAAACTCTTGAATCCATCCGTCTTTCGTTCAAACCAAACGACTGGACAGTCTCGACCGATCTGGAAGATGCCTACCTTCACGTCCCGCTCCATCCAGCGATCACGCACCTCTTTCGCTTCATCTACAACCAAAAGGAAGATTTCCATTGTCTTCCATTCGGCCTAAATGCAGCTCCTAGAATTCTCAAGATGATTCTCAAACCAATACTGACAAACTTATACCAACACCAAATTCAAGCCAGTGCTTACCTGGACGACTGGATCCTCAACAACTCGGACCCCCACACTTTCGAACTCAACAAAGACAAGACCATCTCCTTACTAAACCATCTGGGCTTCGGAATAAACTATGCAAAGTCACGCCTCTTGCCCGTGTTGGGAAATGGACGCAGCCAACAAACGGTCACGTGCTTCTGTTTGTTGTGGTTCGTAGTGTAGAGTCTGCGATGCCATGATGGAGTGACGATCACGTCCGGAGAGTGATGGCGTATACTGTGTGCCAGCAAAGAAACTGACCGATCTGTGGTGCTAGGAAAGCACACAAACTGAGTGTGACAACGACGAGCCTACCCAAGGATGGCATCGACGGCGTGAGCGGCTCTCAGACCTAATTTGTTACGCTACTCTGTTTTCTGGAGGTTGGAACTATTACTTGTTAATTTCTACCCCCCACCCTTCCAGAAAGGTTATGGGCCCAGTAACGACGAGGAAATTGATTATTTCGCATTAAAAACAGATTAGTTTCGTTGTGCGGAGTGAAGAAAAAGTGCAGCGTGTTGGAACGAAAGACCGTTGGATTTTGAATGACGCGATTGACGGCCGCCATCTTGGATTTTGACGATGTCGTTCACGCCCAAACACGAGTTGACAAAAAGTGATGTAGACGCTTAGGCAAGTGATTTCTTTCAAAAGATAGACGAACTGGACTGTTTATTGTACGATTATTACTGACAGTGACGTCAAAAGTGAAAATTTCACGGGAGCCAAGTTTTAGTCAAGCTCAAGTTTGCCAATCGGCCAGGAAGACTCAATCGATCAACGCTTTTGTAAACATGGCCGGCAAAAACGAACTAACCAACACGCATGCCTTTGGCATCGAAAAATTTGATGTTAAGAACTATTATTCGTGGGCATTCTCCATCAAATTAGTTTTGAAGCAGAAGCAGCAGCTGTGGGGATAAGTGATGGCACGCTAGTAAGGCCAGCTGCAGGCGATGCAGGACTGCCGAAGTGGGACAAGGAGGCAGCAGAATGTATTACGATCCTGTTTTTAAGCATGCAGCAACATATAGCGCTCAAATATCAGGAATTTGAGGATCCGAATAAGCTGTGGGACCATATGAAAACAAAGTGTACTGCTACAACGAAGATGAGAAAATTGACAGCATTTCGTCATCTACTTAATTGTAAGATGTCAACAGATGAGGGTCTGTCAGAGTATCTTAACCATATTCAAGATCTGGCACGCATTGCCAAAACTTGTGGGTGCACTGCAATAAACGATGAACTTGTGGCGCTACTCATGTTAAGTAGACTAACCTCTGACTATGATAACGTATTGCTTGTGACGGATTCATTTGAAACTGAGAAGTATACGCCAGATTACATAGAAAATTTTCAGTTGGAGGACGAACTAAGAAGGAAGCGTTTCGTTGAAAACGATCAAGTTGCTGATTACTCGAAAACGTTGGTAGTGAAAAATGGACATAGTTCAAGGTCGTCGGGTGTCAAGACTGCCAAACAGTATGACAAGCCACGTATTAAAAGCAGTGTCAAGTGCTTTAACTGCAACAAAAGAGGCCATTACGCCTGCGATTGCCGACAAAAGAAGAAAGAAGAGTTCTTCGACAGACAGTGACTCGGCAGTGGATCAGAAAGCGAACCACATGTGGTTCAGAATCACGAAAGTTGCCATGGAGAGAAAAAGAAAAAGTACACAACGCAATGAGTGGATTATGGACTCTGGAGCAAGTGTCGTGATGACAAACGACCGGCGAGACTTTACAAAGTATGAGAAAATCCACAATAAATTTGCACTGACGGCGGATGGAACATCGGTACCTGTGGCTGGAAAAGGGACAGTCATCATGAAGTGCTGTGACAGGATTATTGAATATCCAGAGTTATATCACGTTCCGTCGATAAAAACAAATGTGGTTTCAGTGGGGTGTTGCAAAAAGGGAAGTACTTGGTCTCCTTTCCAAATGATGAATGCCTAGTGCAAAGTTCAGCCGGAATTACAGTAATGAAAATTTCGAGAAGGTGGGACAATCTATTTCCAATCGAAATGAAGATGTATGAGAAAACTAATCACTCAAGTGAGGACAAGTGCATGGACACGAGGACTAAAGGGGGAAAAGCTTCACAAGAGAGTCTGAAAGTAAAAAGTGTCAAATCGGCGGGGAAGAACGTAAGACCTACCAGCAGCAACAATGACTATTTCTTGTGGCATGAGAGACTAGGGCACCGTCCATACCAGCTGATAAAACGTATGCAGAAAGAAAACCTTGTCAAGGGACTTGAAGACCCAGTGATCAGTACCCCACAAGTAAAATGTGAAGCGTGTCAACTCTGACATTTTCCAAGAAAGCCATTTAAGCCGATCAAGTTCAAGCGGTCACATAGGAAACTTGGCCTTGTACACTCCGATGTATGCGGGCGTATGCCACTACCAACATTAAACGGGGAGAGATATTACGTCAGCTTCATTGACGACTTCACACGGCGAGCTTCGGTGTTTTTAATGAAGAATAAAAATAAAGTGTTTGACATCTTCAAGAAGTGGAAGGCCCAAGTCGAGGAAGAGGTTAGAGTAAAAATCCGAGCAATACGTACGAACAGTGTAGGCGTGTACTGCGGACGGATTTTTGAACAATTCCCTGCGGACAGTGGCATAAGGCACCACAAGACACATCCGTACACCCCACAAGAAAATGAAGTGGTCGAGAGGCTGAATCGATCATTGATGGAAAAAGTCCACACGATGTTAGTGGGGAGTAACCTCCCAAAACATTTATGGGGAGAAATCGTACGGACTGCGTGTCACCTGAGAAATGCTGGAGTCGGCAGGTCGGTCATTGAATCACCACTCCATAGCTGGAGAGGGAAATCTGGTAATGTGACCTGTTTCAGGAAGATTGGTGACAAGGCATTCGTTGGAATTAATGACCCGTCAAGAACGAAACTCGACGCAAGGTCGGTGGTAGGCTATCTGGTGGGCTACGAAGATGATCGTAGCGGCTACAGAGTATGGGTACCTTAGCAACAGAAAGTATTGTGTAGTCGGGACGTACAGTTCGATGAAGAGGTACGGTACGAGGCCGACACGAAGTTAGGTAACCTTGAAGACTTGGAGTATGTTCAAAGACAGTCTGAATATGCAGCAGCACAGGAGTGTGAAGATTTCGGCGAACCAGGCACGACAATAGACCTGAGGGGAAGTAGCCAAACTTTGGGAGACGTCGTGGCAGAGCCAGTGCAAATCGCTCTAGCAGTGGGCCAAGTGGTACCGGCTGAACAAATACAAAACGAACCACCTACTGCAGGACGAGCGCGAAACCGAGTTACGCAAGAAACCGAAGTCAGAAATGCTGAGTATGACCAGTTCAGGACGACTGTCGAACAAGCAAGAGAGGAAGCCAGAAAGGAGGTAGAAGGAGTTACGCCGCAAAGAACTTCTTCGCTGAGATCAGCAAAAGGAGTAGTGGGGGCGTACAACCTCTTGGAAATTGTCTGGGACGAAAATGGTGGTGAACCAAGGCAAGCGGTTGACCACGAATCATTCATGGAGAGATGGTTGGTTGGTTGCTTCAGAAGAATAACGCAATGAAATGACACGCCAAGAAGAAGTCAAGGGGCTACAAAAGGGCGTGAAGTCCAACCGTCAAAGAAGAAACGAAGCAATGTCAAAGTCCAAGCAAGGATCCGCATCCATGCCGGGACAGACTGTCAAGAGCCACCAATATAAGTTGGAGGCCCTCACTCGGTTCATGAAGCCAGAACGCGAGTGGGGGGGATTATGTTGGGAAATGGACGCAGCCAACAAGGACGCGTCTCTGGCTTCAATGCAAGCGAACAATGCCGCAGCACATGACACACGGTCACGTGCTCCTGTTTGTTGTGGTTCGTAGTGTAGAGTCTGCGATGCCATGATGGAGTGACGATCACGTCCGGAGAGTGATGCCGTATACTGTGTGCCAGCAAAGAAACTGACCGATCTGGGGTGCTAGGAAAGCACACAAACTGAGTGTGACAACGACGAGCCTACCCAAGGATGGCATCGACGGCGTGAGCGGCTCCCAGACCTAATGCAAGTAAGTCTCCCACACGAACTAATCTGTTACGCTACTCTGTTTTCTGGAGGTTGGGACTATTGCTCGTTAATTTCTACCCCCACCCTTCCAGAAAGCTCAATCCTTCACGTTCCTCGTAGCCTCCTTCGACCTACAATCGGCAACGATTGCACCCTCTCTGGAATGAATAGAAAACCTCCTTCAACTCATCCGCCTCTTTCGGTTAAAGACAAGCTTCTTCCCCCGGGAATTACTCATCGGGAAAATAGACGCAATGGCGAACCTCATCCCCTACGGCCGTTGGATGGTCAGACCGTTCCATCACCGTCGCCTAGACAATTGGGCTATCAATCAGGACCTACCGGACAAGCAAATTCCCTTCAGTCCCGACTTCCCTCTAGACTCCCTTCTCTGGTGGTCAGAGGTCACCAACCTTACGAAGACACAACCTCTTCACGAACCCTCACCCGATTTACTCATCTTTACCGACGCATCGAAAACCGGTTGGGGTGCACTTCTAGGAACTCGGGAAGTCTCAGGCCTTTGGCCCCCAACATGCAAGGACCACATCAACACCCTCGAGTTTCAAGCGATTCTACTCGCCCTACAGCACTTCCTCCCAAAGATCCAAAACAAGACCATACAAGTCCAGGCCGACAACACGACTGCACTGGCCTACATCAGGAAGGAAGGCGGAACAAAGTCCAGATCCCTGCACAGTCTAACTTCAGAAATTTTCAACCTCTGCGTTCCACACTACATCACACTCCTGCCTCTCCACATCCCAGGCAACAGGAACGGTATTGCCGACTGTCTCGCCAGAAGCCTCCGACGGGCGAATGGTGCCTCGAGAAATCCCTCTGCGAATCTCTCTTCACCATCTGGGGCACTCCGATGCTGAACCTATTCGCCACGAAGCACAATGCCAGACTTCCCCACTACATCAGCCCGATTCGGGACGAAACAGCGGTAGCAGTCGACGCCCTGACGTATCCATGGCACAACCAATATGCCTATTTCATTCCCCGCTTCAGGCTCCTTCCACAAGTTCTTCAAAAATTACAAGAAAGTCGGAGCTTATTCTTGCTCATAGCCCCTCTTTGGCCGTCAGCAGCGTGGTTCCCACTCCTCCTAGACCTGATAGTTGACACTCCAAGAAGTCTACCCCTTCAAGCAGATCTTCTGTCACAACAGAAAGGAGCAAAGCTACACCCAAACCTGCCGAACCTCGACCTACACGGGTGGCTACTATCGTCAAACTCCTCAATGAGGCTTTAATTCATCGAGAAGAGGCCGAACGCATCGCCTCGAAAGCTACTAGGGACTCCACTAACCGAATGTCGATAGCCACTTGTCAAAATGGATTCGTTGGTGTATCACAAAACAAACTAATCCAATCAACCCACCTCTTCCCACCCTTCTGAAATTCTTCACAAATCTGTTCAACATAGACAAACTCAAAGGTTCCACAATACTGGTCTATTGTTCAGCTCTAAACACTGTCTTCAAGGCCGCTAACAACATGAACTTACTGGATAACTATCGCATTTCAGCCCTTTTACGCTCTTTTCGAAAATGAAAGACCCACAACCAGAAGAACAATAACGGACTAGGACCTGTCGCTTGTTCTCCAGTCCCTAATGGAAGAACTATACGAACCTCTGCAAGACAGCTCCCTCCATCTCATGACTCACTAAACTGTTTTCTTCGTTACTCTAGTAGCCAGTCTCCGCTGTTCTGAAATTCAAGCCCTTTCTGCAGACCCAGCATACTGCATTTTCGGCCCTGACTTCTCCTCTGTCACACTATATCCAAGTTCTATTTTCAGAGCAAAAACACAAAAACCTTCTGAACCTCCGAAACCAATCACTTTTCCGGCATTACGGTTCTACTTAGCCCGAACACGCCACGAGGAATCCACCGAGGCAGAAACCAGCTTTTTTTTTTACCAGTAGATCCCCAAACCGGAGAAACTTCAGCGGCTATGGTATCACGGAGGATCAAGAAAACCATTGAGGCAGCTTATGAAAAACATACCACGAATGAGAGCATGAGGGTGACGGCTGATGAAGTAAGAGCTATCTCCACATCATGGGCCCACCACAACGCCATCCCGATAGAAGAAATCGTGGCAGCAGCATCATGGCGCCACCAATCAATCTTCACCTCCCTATCTAAGGGACATGTCAAGGGAAGAAACAGGACTACACCGGCTGGGACCAATCGTCGCAGCCAGAACCGTGGTCATACCCCCATTAATCACTCAGAACAAAGCAGAAGCAAGCCATCCAGATGGAAGCAAGCCATCCAGAAGGAAGCAAGTCCCACAAAACAACGGCCCTTTTCAGGTCCACCAAGCCCTACGAAAGAGATCCAAATCCCTGTTTCTATGCTGTTCTGAATAAAGTGCAAATTTTTCTCTTTCAGATAAAAATTTTGGGGGGAACGCCTGCTTGCTCCCGGGGCGCTCGTCAGGGCGGTGCCCTCCACCAGACTCCGACAAGGTCAACTGATACTAAAATTATCAGGTCAAGATGTTTTGGCAATAAAGAAAGAACATTTTGCCGGCCCCCAACCAGGCCGGCTAAAAATGGTTTCTTTTTTGCCTAAAACATACTTAACCTAACTCCCACCCTGCCTCCCCTCTCGAGTCACCGCCTGACACATTGAGAGTAAAATGAATGCCAATAGCATGCACGCTGTCGCTTTTATAAGGGAGGACTGCCACGCACATGCGCAGTAGGGATATGCAAGCAGGCGCCTGCGCATCCGAAGAAACCTCCAGGAGAACATCACATTCGAGGAATGTAATGCTAAAATTATCAGGTTAAGTATGTTTTAGGCAAAAAGAAACCATTTTTAGCCGGCCTTACTGGGGGGCCGGCAAAATGTTCTTTTTATTGTCGTCAAAAACATACATTTGCGGTATAGGTGGTTGCCTATTTTCCAAAAACATACATTACCTGGTTTTTCCTTTATAGTGGTTCCTTCCTGTTGAAGGCTCAATCCCTAGCTATGAAAAGTTGGCTTCTCTGCCGTGCTCGTAGCTCTCTTCCGCGCATGTCTCTATATTAAGCACCCGAATCAAGTTGGCTTCATCTTCCTTCCTAGGGCACCACCACGAGTGGATCTTCTTTTCGGCTCTCCTGACTTCTTTATACAAGCTGTGATTCTGTCTCCGGTTACCCGGCCGCCAGCTAGTGTCTTCATCTGCGACCTAAGTGTGACATAGATTCTCCGGTCGTCTTGGGTTTTCTGGATGATTCCTCATCCGCTCCTTTCCGGCTTCCGCTTCCCCTTTCGGACAGTCGCCTAACGAACTCTTCTCTGGTTGCCGATCCGGATTCTTCCTCCGGTTCCATGGGGACAACCTTCATCTACAAAGACAGCTTGGACCAAAGTTCCATGGCCGCTTCGCCTGTCGCAGGCAGCCCCACCTCGCCGTTCCGGTCGACTTCCTCCCACTAAACCAGGTCAGATCTTCTTGAACAGAAGACATGTTCTCGACTCGTCTCTTCCAAGCTCCTTGAGGCGCTTACTGGACCTTTACTTCAGTCACCGGTGGATGGACCCTACCCCACGTCGATCGCTTCCTCGTCCTCCTCCTTCATTCTCCACCACAGTCGCCGCAACCTCCAATCCAAGATAAGTCGTCACTTGGTTTCCCCGGTTCCCTTCATCAGACTTGACCATCCCGATTCTGGCATGTGATCCAGTGGTCCCTCCGACCGACAGTTGTTTCTCGGGACCACCATCGGTTCCTTCCTCTTCTGCGGCTGCACCATTGATGTCTGCCTCACCAGTCCCTGCCTCCTTTATGCCGAACTCGTCCTACCATGTCTTGTTCATAGACTTCCCTTCCCAGCCCCGGACCATACGCTGCGGTCCCCCGCATGCACTCACCGGATTTTCTGTCACTCAAAGCCATCATCACCAGCAACAGTCTTCGGAATCAAGATCACCCCGACCGCTCCTCTAGTCGTCCGGTGTACGACGGCTCTCACTGACCATAGAACCCTAACGAGCGGCTGTTCCTTCTTGTACGGACTGCTTAACTCCACCATCGGAAATGCCGACCGTTGCTGGACAATCTACACACTCCTTGTTCCAGTCTTCAATTGGTCGCCCAGTCTTTAGTTTCCTACGATCCGCAACAAGTGACTGTTCCGTCCTACACATACAGATGTACCTCCCTTCACCCACAGCAGACCTCAAGTAGCGGTCGCCTCTTCATCCCCTTTTATTGTTAATAAAGTTTTCTACCTTGTACCATGCGACACACACAAAAAAAAAAAATTAGAGCACAGCAGACAAAAAACATTGCATAAAGAAAGACAAAAGAACCATGATGCTTTCGACCGAGGCCGGGCAGACCTTGCTTCTTCACCACCTTACGCACAGCCACTATGGTCTCAACCATCTCAACTCTCACCTCGGTGCACCGCATTCTTCTTCGCCGGAGTCTCCTGTCAGTTTCCCTTCACAAACACTTTAACTTCTGAATAACAAGTTTTTTGGTCACTTTTCCCATTACTTCTAGGAATCTCGATTGGACGTTTCCATCCTTCAGCTGCACTACCGCACGAGCTTTTCTTCTCCGATCGCCCTGCCTCCCTTTTCTCCTTCCCCTTTTGTGGCGTACGCTTCTGCTACTGTCCGCCTTAACAGAAGACTTGCATAACACCCAACCCCGGGGGGGGGGGGAGCGTAGACTTGACCAGCCTATCCTAGCGAGGTACCAAGTAGGACATTACATCAGAATAACCGACACAAAGCACACACTTCAAGAGACCAACAGTCGCCCAGAAAATCTACTCTTACTACCGGTCTCTCTTCTAACTATACTAGCAACCAAGGCGACCGTCTTTCCGGTAGCCTTCTCCGTCCCCGGACACCTCGGTCACCTTTCCCCTGGTCTCCTTCATCTTACGGTCGCCATCTCGACCAACGTTCTGAAGGGACACTCCTTTGTACCTCTCCTTAACGCCACCAGACGGATTCCTTCTCTAATCCGACCGCTCCTCCGCCAGCCACTTCGGCTCTAGTCGCCGGCCACACTGGCCCCTTTCCAGACTCCATCAAGTGTTCCTGCGTAGAGATTATCGGCACCATGAGCCATTTAGACTCTGATCCTTGTTGCCAGTTTCACCGCACGTGTCACTGGTTCAACAAGAAATGTAGTGTGCGTGTGCGCCTTTCTAAGGGGGAATGGAAGGACGTTCTTCGCCATCACAAAAAGTCACGTCGGCGTACTATCCAGAAAGCAACGACGTGCCCTTTTCACTGATGGCTCTGGTTCGTCCAAGGTCCCATTTAGTGCCAACTCTAAAAAACCTCGCCGAGTCAAAGTGTCTTCTTCGACCTCTACTCGCGTTCCGCCACCTCTGGCAGCAACCGACTGAAACGCTTAATTGAATTGTTAACATGAAAAACTGTAGTCAGGCGCTTGGACTCTGTGCCTGAAGAAGGTAGTAAGTAGATGGTTAAACTGTTTTCATTTGTAATTCTACTGAAAATTTCCACTCCTCAGAATAGTAGGACTGATATTTCGTTTGTACATAAGTTTTTGCTGCAATTCTCCGGCTTGACTATGTAAAGCCATTGCTGGTAATGTGTTTGTGTTGTGATGGATTTGAAATGCTGCCATTGTAACGAAACGAACTGCAGAAGGACTGATGCTTGAATGGTTTACATGATAATGTAAGGGAGAATTTCTGCCGATATTGAAAGTTGATTTAGAACATGACCTCGTACAACCTCAACACATTTTCACAGCAGAAATGTCAGGTTAAAGTGCAAACAATGGAATCCAAACAAGGGTAAGTTCCAAAACTGCTGGTGTTTGTGTGCGTACAGCCATCAAGTCGAAAAAATTGTTGTCGTAGCGTGAGGCCACAAGGCTAATTTAAAACATCATGGTTACCGCAAGATGGCACAGTGGTGAGGTCTATGGATGTGACTTCCAGAGAGCCAAGTTTTGATTCAGAGTCTCGCGAGTGTTTTCTTTTTTTAATTTATTGAAAAACATGATTGCCATTATACTGGTACTGAAACTGGTTACTTTTAGGTTTGAGTTGGGTTTTTTTTTTTAACCGTTAGCAGATGCAGCTTGTGGTAAGGGGCATTAAGATTTTGTTGCTATGCTGTCATTGGTTTGAATTATTGTATTTTAAATTTTTCATTAGGATCCTGCTGGTATATTCGACTTGATGGAGGTAGTTGGAAATGGCACTTATGGACAAGTATACAAGGTTAGTGTAAAAAAAAAATGACAATTGTCACTTGCGGTATTACCATAAATCGCCTAATAAACGCCCTGGCGTTGCTAACGCCACCCCCAAAAATACCTTTAGGTTAGAAATCGTGTAGTAGCCTTATTACCCCCCCCCCCCCAATCTTTTTTTTTTTAGTGAATCGTTAAATTAATAAAGTTTACCGAAATCAACGTTTCATCCCCTTAAAACTTGGTTGTTCCTGCAGCAAAATTAACGAAAATATTCATAAATTTAACGAAATCAACATTAATCCAACACGATTCATGGGAGCAATTGTAATCACGTAAAAGTCGGCAATATTAGGCCTACGCGATCGATCATTGATGTGCGTAATATGGCTCAAGTCTAGCGAAAACGCTATACCTTTTTCTCATTTATTCTCAAATTTAGTTTATTAGATCATCCGCCTTCCAATATCTAACCTAATTCAAAGCTAAAATTAATTTCTAACCATCACCAACCTCCAAAACAGACACGCGATTCACGACCGGAAAATGCCAAGCAGAGTCACGTCATAACGGACGCGATGGACTGGATGTTTCAAGCGCTTCCCGAGTCTACACGCGTGGAACCTTGGCGTCCATTACTGAGGCTCCTCGGGTTCAGACATACGCGTCCACTTCCGCCGGAACTTCCGTCTTGGACGACAATATATAACTATATGGTGATAATGAGTCAATGCACGTTTCACGGTGGTGAATCACGTTGTCTGTTTTGGAGGTTTGTGATGGTTAGAAATTAATTTTAGCTTTGAATTAGGTTAGATATTGGAAGGGGGGTGATTTAATAAACCAAATTTGAGAATAAATGAGAAAAAGGTATAGCGTTTTCGCTAGACTGAAGCCATATTACGCACATCAATGATCGATCGCGTAGGCCTAATATTGCTGACCTTTACCTGATTACAAATGCTCCCGTGAATCGTGTTGGATTAAATGTTGATTTCGTTAAATTTCTGAATATTTTCGTTAATTTGCTGCAGAACAACCAAGATTTAAAGGGTTAAAACGTTGATTTTGGTAAGGATTTAGTCAATTTTACGATTCACTAAAAAAAAAGAGGTCAGAAATCTTTTTTTTAGCTTTGTTAACGCCCCCTCCACTTTTTTATCGAATTAATTTTAGTCGCCCATGGCCGTTTAATAGGCGATTTACGGAAAAAAAATAATGGCCTGCTAGTTTAATAGAGAAATCTGTTGTTACAGGGACGACATACTAAAACTGGACAGTTAGCTGCAATTAAAGTAATGGATGTGACCGAGGTAAGCTGTAAAACTGAACTAGCATATATGGTGCGTAAGGAAGTTCTGCTGAACAAGTTTTCGTATAAATAGTCCAAATAGTAGCACCTGGAGTATAACAAGTTCTGGAGGAACAAGGAGGTACAAACTCTTCATTCAATGTACTCTAGTGTTTAAAGGGTAACAAGATGAACTCTTACTGTCTAAATCGTAGCCAGTATATTACAAGTAAAAATATGACTGTTGCGTAGATTCAGAAGCTTCCTCAAATTTACAGATTGTCTGAAGTACTCAAGACAGTCAAAAAGGTTGTCTTAAACACATATTCAGAAATGACTAGTTGTTGGGTTCTGTCCTTTCTAAACAGATGCCGAGTAGGAAGTTACGTACTAGGTGAATGAAAACCAATACACTTAGATGGTTGGACAATTAACAGTGGGTTTAGCGTAAGCGTCTATCGTGTTCTTACCTTCTGGGTCATTCCACTTCGTCTCCTTATGGAGTTCACTGCCCCATCACACATTTTGACAATTTTTTTACTGAAAGAGGGGTTTGAAAAAGGACCCCACTGTCGGAACAGTTAGTTTCGGAGATATAATTTGTAGCAATTTGCGGCTTTTTAGCGTGCCGCGCCTTATCATTTAGGATTTTTCCTTAATAGCCACTGTAATACTCAACAAAACTTTACAAAAACAGGTACCTGGGGTAACTTCACGTGCTGAATCCAAAAACACGTGAAAATGCTCTATTTGCAGTAGTTTTTGGTGCGCAGTTGAACTGTAAGCCTCCAAGAAAGAATTATAACGGGCATGTGGGATTAACTTCAGGCATCTGAATTTTTTCCTCTAGGTCAGTAAAGGGTTGCCCTAGTTCCACAAAAAATTTCATTTTTGGCCTTCGACTCCATAACTGAGAAAAAATTCATGAAGTTGAGCATTTAGACACTTTACGTTTGTGTTTTTTTT
>JAHWFP010002210.1:4836-16333 GCA_023313725.1 Lithobius niger | reverse complement strand
GAAACCATTACTTGAAAGACCTTTTACTTTACTTGAAACCATTACTTAAAACCTAAACTAAAACGACGACATATTTTGCATCGTACTTTAGTAGAAGAAAAACGACATTCAGACCTGAAAGTTGTTTGGTTTCAACTGGTTGGACGCACGAAAAAAAAAAGTAGATCCGCAGGTTTTAAAACGTTGTCAAACATTCGTTTTTCTTTGGCAAAGTGCGCGGACTGAGCGAGCACAGTGAGCGATTTTCACGCATCGTTAAAACACGTTTCTCGCTTTGCTCGCTCAATCTTTCATTTGGTACTAGCCTTACCTTCGTACGGCACTTATATTCTTCCGGAGGAGTTGGCATGCAGACGTGCAAACAAATTAATTGTACCGTTTTGAATGATGTAGGTGAAATGCCGACGTGCCGAAGAGTATGATGTACGAATTGTGAGCGACAGTTGCATCTTGAGTCCACATAATCACTAACTTCGATTTTGTGAAGCCCTGTGGATGATAAGACATGATAGGAAGCATGGACCGACGCCAATAGAGTGAGAGAAGCGAACAAACAAACAAAGAAAGAAAGAAGAAGAAAAAGGAAAGAAAAAAGAAACGAACTTCGCGAGCAGCATGAACGATTTCCACATGTAGTAAAGGCGGGTTTATGCAACGAACATTATTTTCTCTCTCACTTGACTTTTACTTGGTTAATACTAAATCTGCTGGCTGCTGCTCGCCTCTACCGGAGCTTTAGAGTTGTCTATACGTAGTAACCAAGGCAACGACGCAGACGCGTATTGCCTCACGACACGAAGTCCGAAGCGTGCGGTATGACAGCGCCGATTTATGACTATAGAAAAACAATCTTTACTGCAGCACAAGACGGCAGACTGTTTTTTTTACGAATGCCAGCATTCGATGGTTTGTTTTTGATTCGGTAACCCCGAAATGGACGCCATGTTGGGTTTTGAATTCTCACAGCGAGTAGCTATTTAGTGTACCGTCGTCTAATCAATGTCAGAAGGTGTTATTTGTGCGAGAATGCCAAATTTTGGAAATACTAGCTAGAAAAGACAATATTGTAGCAATGTTTAAAATTACTATCGCACTTTGGTTAGTTATCCTTGTTGTTATTTATAATACTTGTGTACTACCGCATTCATTTACTAGAAACTGGAAACTAATCGTAAATAAATAACGGTTGACTAGCAAATAGCATTCGGCGAGCGAGAAGGTCTATTTGCATAAACCCGCCCTGAACCTTTTTAGCGTAAAACAAACCCTTTTTACTGCACATAAATTACTGACAAATGAGATAATCTAGGGAATGTGGTGACTGAATTGTGAGCACCAACCCAATAATTAGAAAATCGATTCTACGATTATCTAGTGTTCGAATAAACCACGTGATGCAGGGATTGACGCCAACAGAGTGAGCGAAGCAGACGATATGGCTGGTTAACAGTGCAAGGTCTTCTCGGTTATGCAACAGTGGATTTTAGTGCACAACAAATGACCCTGTGACTGTGTTACGCAAGCTTACATAATGTCCACTTAAACTTGTGGCTGTTTATGTTTGGAATATTAATTCTGTTCCTAAACTTTTTAACTCATGTTGGCATGACAACAATTCCCCCTGCCAAATTTTACTGTCCAGTGGGAAAAAAAATTACACCCACCAAATTTACTCTCCATTCTTAGTTTTAAAATTATTTGGCTGAATTACTCCTCACAATGCAACGCACCGATGTTTTCGTCGCTGTCGCTTCGACACTACTTCTTTACGCCAGCAAACTCACAACACTTCCGGTGTTCTCCCAATTCCGATGCTGAACTTTCTAGCCCATGGTTGGCCGGAGGGCCCTGGCAACAGCGACCGGAAAGGCATTCGGTTAAAATGAGATTGGGGGAGGCAAACTGTGACTTGTGCACGGTCAATAGGTTCATGATTCAACCATTGATCGGGCAATTGAAGGGAACCGGTGAACACAAAGTTGGGATAAACCGGGATGATAAAGCGGCGTTCGGAGGTAGTTTTCCGGGGAGAGGATAGCTCCTCAAACGACCCAAAGGCGTGACTGACTATAAGCTTTCAAGACGAATATCCCATGAAGTCGGGGGAAGCAGTTGAATTCTCCAGTAGCCTAGGCTTCTTTGGATGTAGCCTAACCAGCGACGGACTGGCACAGACAAAAAAAAAAATCCAGGAGGGAAAAATCTCGTTCAAAGGGCCAGAGCCATAAGCGAAGATGTAGGCTATACTCTCTTTCGGCCGGAAAAAAAAATAAAATGCCAACAATGCTGCTTTCCTAAAGATTTCTACAGTATACCAATATTTTGACCTTAGACTCCCGCTTAAAATCAACAACTTTTATGCTTATTATTTTATGCTCAGTATCTCCTCTGTTTTCGAATGTTTTTAAACCAAATTTTTTTTCATATCCTGTTGACTTTCCTCAACACGCATACAACAATTTATTAAAATCTTTTGGAAAAAAAAAATGACACGTTCTATGGTTTAGGGTGAAATTATTTCATGCTACACCACTGGGATTTTTTCACCCATAGTTTTAGTCTTCTGTACAGCCGTACCGGCTGAGAAGATATCACAACGACTTTGTCCGTCCGTCCGTCGCCTTTTTCAACTTCGCAACGGTACCAGAAATTGACGACCACTGTTTACAACGTTAGTTTCAGTGTCAAAAGTTAGTTAAATAACATGGAAAATTAAAACATCGTTACTTCCTTATAGCTAATAGACAACGCACAATGCACGCGCAACAATAAGCAGCCGGCAAAGCCGTGGCAGTACAATTCACGAGCAACATGAAGGATCATTGTTGATGATCTTTTGTTTTTGTTCTCTGAAGGTTACAAGTCGATGTTCATTTCCCTGTGCGATTGTGGGGCAGTGAGGAACTACGCGACACTACATGCGTACAAATTAATTGATGCGTAATTTCGTTCTTTTTCCGTGGAGAAAACAGCTCGAAGCCGACCAAAAGTCCAAAAACATTAGCAGACAATTTGAGCAGACTAAGTCAAGTGCGGGAAGTCGTATTTACGAATGCCTGTAGTTTTCGCGCCTTTGCATGAAAGTGCGGGCATTCGTAACAACAATGCATAATCCATTGTTGGACCGTTGTTGCAAGCAATCGGGCTACATCTCAAAAGGACGTTAATTAATCGAGACTAAGGACCGTGACAACATGTAACCAGGAGCGTATAAACATACATACATGTCCGTAGTACGTTGGAGTATCCATTTGCTATTGCTTCATATTCCATCTTTCGTCACAAGGTCATCTGGGAGAGAGCTGACGGTTTCGTTCTCGGATACAGGACAGTTGATTCACCATCGTTAGAATCTTATTTTACCAGAGCAGCACTAAAAAAACATCAGTTTTCTCCACGCGTGTGAACTGGCGTTGAGTCGGGAGGTGAAACACCCAATTTCTGCCCCAGTCGGCCTTGGCTTGCAGTAGCCATCTGCTTCCCCGCTTCACGCTCTCGGAACGCTGTTGTAAGCGAAGGTGCTGCATACATGGATTAATTGTGACCGAAGCGGCATTTTTTTCGCATTTATCTATTAGGTTAAAACCTATATAGCGTGTTTTTAACGTTTGCTTTCCTAGAAAATAGTTAGGACCAGTCGTTCCAAATGTAATCGCATGAGGCGGTCGCGAACCCATGGCCCATATTATCGTGGACATTCGCTTTCATGTCGCTCTTGATGTATTTAAATACAACTCGTGCTAAGCATACACACACACACATACACAAATAATAATGATAAAAAGAAAGGTCGGTTTGTTTTTCCTCGCACTTTTTGTTTATTTTTTATCAGCCTCTCGGGGGAAAATCCTTTGAAAATCCTATATCATTCATGACACCTCAAATGCAACAGAACCTTCGCTTCCTATGTCTGTTTTTCGAAATTATCATTGAAGATTAAATTAAGAACTCACACTGACACGGCTTGATTGTTTGATGGCTTACTCCGAATGCAGCCATACTTGCTCAACATAATCTGGAACATTTCCAAGAATGACTTCTCTGAAGCCAAAATTGAAAGCCGACGTAATCATCGAATCTTAAGAAGACTGAAATGAGCTAGTTCCACCATGCAATTAGGCATCTCATCATCGGGCACAAAAACATGCTAGTTTAATTTCTTTATTTGAAGTCAAAAATCTGCAAAGGCGAAAACGACATGTGCAACTGAGAACAGGGACGTGCGCACAGGGAGGGGGGGGTGCGCAAGCCGACGGGCCGGCCCCACAAGCCTCTGCCCTCATGGCAATGGCAAAATGTCCGTTTTGTACAAAAAAAATGGCCGAAAAAGAGTAAAAAACGGTAAAGAAAGCAATGCAAAGAGGGGCAGAAAAAGGTAAAAATCTAAGGAAGGGGTGCAAAGAGGTACAACAAAATTGTAAAAATACAAAAATAAATGAATACATAAAAAAGATCCCCTGAAAAAAGTAAATTGCCCCTGCTTGCTCAGGGGTTTGTGCACGTCCCCAACTGAGAATATCGTGCAAGGATAGACTGACTGGCAGTTATTTCCTAAAGAAGATTTGTTCAACTATTGCTGCCCCAGACAGCATCATTGTGACTGTTGCATCCAGTTTCGCAAAATCCCATTTCGCCAAAATGAAATCAGATTAGAAGAATTTGCGTATAAAGGGCAATCCCCGTTTCGCCCGCTCAGCCAAATAACGTTCGAGAAATTGTACGGCGCATAGCGAAATTTAATATATTTTTCTGTAATGAGCACTTAAAAGACAAACATTTATTACAGGGGAAGATGGTGTCAAAAGATACTGCAATTCGGAAATATTCATTTCATTTGGTGCCTGGATATGCTGCCACACTAGCTGTTAAATAGATTGCAAAGAGCCCCAAATAAAACAGTGAAATAAAAAAAATACGGATTTTCCTTTTAGTTTTTTTTTTAACGACATTGTAAACATAGGGTTGATGTTAGAGACAAGCAAATATTGGCGGTGAAAAATTAAGGACACCACACTGTAATATGAAATCATATTTACATAACTTAGACGATTATAAGAGTAAAAAAATTTTTTTTTTAAATATGCGATTTGACATACCTACATAGAATTTTTTGTTGAAAAGCTTGGAGGTAATTTCCTCTAGCATGTTACCATGTTATTGTGGTTACATCTTGTATATGCTTTTCAGCAGTTCAATCTTTAAGCTTGTAATACATATCAAAAGCCAAAACTGGTAAAAGGGGCCGCCAAGTTCCGAATGGTTCGGCCCTTCAAAGGAGTGATATCAACAAACCAAAACATTCGCCAAGTTAATCGCACCGCTTAAGAATTCGAAGATTGAATGAAAACTAGAACATTGCTACTTTCGGTAGCAATTTGTTCAAGTTTTCATTTAACGTCCAAAGTATTATTCGGTGCGATTAAAAGTATTATTTGGTGTGTTGATATCACTCCTTTAAGGGCCGAACTATTCGGAACTTGGCGGCCCCTTTTATCAGTTTTGATTTTTGTTATGATATCAGTATTTTTTTCAAAATTGTGTATTAGACTCAACTCCACTACCGTGCAGATGTGTAATAAAATGGCACATCAACAAGACATTAGTTTTCAACAATTTGCTACTACCTTTTGCCTATAGGTCGAACCATTCTCAACTTGGTCATCTCTTTATAGGTTTTTGGTTTGGTTTTAATTTTGTTGTAATTTGTTTTATTTCGTTAGTTTTGCTGTGTTGATATCACTCCTTTGAAGTGCCGAACCACTCTCAAATTGGTGGCCTATTCACCAGTTTTTGGCTTTGTTTATTTTGCTTTGTTTTTAGAGTTGGTTTATTTTTCGTAAACTGGACGTGAATACAATTTCTTTGGCAACGTTGATTAGATTTATCGTGCTACACTAGTGTGTGTCTAGACACGCACGTCAGTATACACGTTGTCATTGTCCGAACTTTGTCTGTCCAATGAGAGACGATGCCGACAATACTAACAATGGTTATAACAATATTTTCGTACTTACGCGCCATCTCACGCCATCCTCGTTACACCCCTAGGATCCAAACCATAAAAGGTACGCAGTTCGTATCGTACTGCAGCCATTCGTCCAATTTCATAGCTGGAAGCCTTCCCGTTATCTCGGTATCGATGAATAATCACCCTATGGAAATTAACATGGGGGTGAGCGGACTAGTAGCTAGCTAGTAACTAGTAACACATTTACAACGTTATTGAGCGTACGATTTTGCATTGAAACAGCTTAGCTGGCATTCCTACACGAGTTAATTTTGGTCAGGTGGGTCATTGCTCTTGATTTCAACAGAATTTAAGCTTTTGTACCGCATTATTATTTCCCCCCAAGTACCTGAAATGTGCCCAACTATGCTTCAAGATATAAGACACTGACGCTAGGGCGCCGCGCTACAATGGTTTAGGCTACAACCTCGACAATTGAATTGATGTGAATTGTTGTGATGATTGGCGCGACACACTAGCGTGTGTCTAGATAGAAATAGTGACAACTGTGTTAATTTTTGATGAAAAAAAATTTGGCGGGTATTTTTTACGTCTATTGATAATAGAAATAATAATGTCACAAAGATCAAAAATTCAGGAGCAATTGAAAACGTGCGTTTTAAAAACTGGCAGTAAAGAAGGAAAAACACAAGTGGCTGCAGCGACTATACTTAGTCGAAACCGATCTTCTGTTCACTTCCGCCTCTTTCGAATATGTTCGGGCCAGGCGCACACCTCAATCGTGCACTGCAACAGCCATCTCTATTATATAGCATGGCTCAGAAGTCCTGAACCAGGTAGGTCTATACGGTATTGGCCTCTACAGTGTAGGCCTATACCATATTAGGCCTAACGTGTACAAATCAGCAAACTATGAGCAAAATATGCATCTAATGGGAGTAACAAATGTCTTCCACAATAGGCGTTCACTCGCAGTAAACCCAGGACTCGAACCCAGGACTTTCCTTTGGGTGTAGTATATAGGCCTAACTGTATAGGCCTATACCATATACTGAGACATACTGTATAATCTAAAAGCAGTCACCATCACAATCCGATTAAAAATGTGTTAGATTTAGGCCTATGTAAGATTTTAGGGGTAATTGTCAGCTTTTATGCCTAATTTTTACCTGCCGTTTAAATTTCGTTAGCCGCAGCTTAAGATAATTTGGTTCGAGAGTAAGTCCATACATCCATGCAACATGGCGTCGAGACTATTTTAAATGAAGCAGATGTTATTATTTTATTGAGTTACGTCCAGAAAGCTTATATTAGCTATAAAGGAAACCACAACGTTTTGATTTGCCATGTCTTAAACTAACTTTTGACACTGACTCTAATGGCGGAAACCGTGTCGTCTCTATTTGGTACCCTTCTGAAGCTGAAAAAAGCGACCGGACGGGTGAACAAACTCGTTGTAATAGTCTTTAGAGCAGATTAGGCTGAACAACAGAAGACTGTAGTGTCCGTGGTCTATCTTGAGTTCGCCCCAGAACGACACGGATAATCAATTACATGATTTTGGTAGCAGAGTGCCTTGTTGATATCCAAGATGGTTACAAAAACAATGGCGTCCGTCGATTAATGCCGCCCCCTCCAGGAAAACGTAGCCGCTCATACACTACCGGCAGGACTCAAGTTAAACCGCGTACACAATAATAACCTGTAGTACTTCAGACGTTTGGGATATTGCCCTATCACTAATGGTTTTAACAAAATATTTATCGGTCAGATTTAATTTTTGTGAACTGGCAATTTCCAGTGCATTAAATTTTATGTAATTCCTTTTGGTTCGCTTTAACTTTACGAACATATGCGTGCACAAGTGAGGGGGTCAATGCCCCCTCTGTGCTCATGCTTTTTTTTTTCTAGAAAAATGCGACTTATGTATAATTTTTTTTTACGGAAAGAAAATGGTCACCGCCGGGCAAAACTCTTGCTACCATCAATTCAACTTTGTGCGTCCTAAAAATAGTGTCCCGCTTGAAAATGTTATTCCCAAAATTATCTGCGCCAATTCCGAAAATTGTTATTCCGAAAATTGTTTTCGGCACGCTGCTGCACATGAATGCTGTATTAGCTTTCGATGTGCATGAAATTTCGCGGATTAGATTAGGCGAAACGGGATTTAGCGAACCGGGTTTTGCCCTATAGGCAGACGTGTATAATCTGATTTCTTTTTGACGAAACAGGATTTGGAGAAGTGGATTTGGTTAAATGGGACTTCACCGTATGCGACACCACAGATCTTCCATGTGTATTTTAATAGACCAGGACGCATGAAAACGTAAATCTAGCTTCCATTCATTGCGTTTCAAACAATCCCCACACATCTTCTGGGACAAGGAAGAAGCAACGTCAAGGTTTCCCCAAAGACAAGAGCTGTTCCTCCGACAAGCTAACTGATTTGTTTTGGCATAGCTTGTCGGCGGTGGGCCATGATGGGAACGATCAATACCTATTATGATAGGCCACACAACGTGGCTGCCTTGCTCGTGCTGCCACGCTCGCTGCGGCTATACGCATAACATCAGGAAAAAAACAACTAATCACTCAACTTTACAGTCGCGCAACCACGAACTAATCAATTGGGTCTGAATTTCGAGGGTGGAGCAGATATTCTGTCCCCTTTTTCTAAACGTGGCATACCTAGCCATCGGTGCACCTTGACAGGAACGGTTCTAGAATAAAAACGGATCTGAATGTCAGGATACGTCCCGACATTCTGTCCCACTTTCTAAAAATGACGTTAGCCTGCCGGTGGCGAAACGTGACAGGAGCGATCCAAGGATCATCTATAAAGACAGTGGCCCTGTCGTAGGGGGACTTGTCGGTGCTGAACCTTGTCGCGCTACCACAAGTAAATGCAGCTACGATAGAGGCAGGTTAAAAATATCCCAAGTTCCACCATTTTCCCTCGTCCAACAACTAAAAATTCTCAAAATTTTCGACCTCTCGGTGTACTTATTCAATTAAAGGCGCGATGCCCACATTCTAAACACAGCATCCACGTTCCAGATTCTCCGTCATCCCATAGTCTGATGTGGGCCAAGTGATCTCGTTTTAGTTATGAAAATCGCGGCGCTGCTGCGGATGGTGTTGTTCCATTTTTAATTCCCCGCTATTTTCTTTATATTGCACGAAGATTCTACGGTGCTGCATCGAGGAGTTGAAAAGGTGAAAACGTGCCTTTAAAATGGCCGAAAAGTGACTGGTCAAAATTACGTGCGACCAACGCGTTTTGTATGCTGACGTGCAGTTTCCGTTACGTAGTTTCTTTGAAAATATACTCACTACTGCGTCGAAAATGCGGCGAAATCGTCGTTGTTGGGCGAGTGGAACTGGCCGAAATGTGATTATTTATTATCTGACTGGAAACGATTGAGCTATCTCAGGTGACTTACGCAGTGACGTCATAATGAGCATGGTACGTCACAATATGGAAGCTAGACATAGTTTGCAGATTTAAGTACGCGAACGTAATAATGCGTCGGATTCAATGAAAGTATATGCCAACAGAAAATCTCCCAATCGGCATATTTCACGATAAAAGGACTATACAGCTAACGCTTACCGACTGGAGATGAAAAACTGTATTAAACTATATACTATAAAATACTATACTATACGCGAGCTTCATTCGTTGATTTTTTAACACCTAAATTTCATAGATCATGTTATGAAGTTTGACACTGTTTAGAGCAGCGACAATGACGCCATATTGGCTACGAGCTAGCATCTGAAGAGATATAGCTGCAAGGCGCACCAGATTAAAATGGAGGGGGAAAACAACGGTGCACTTCTAGTCAATGCCTACCATTAAGAGCTGATATCTTAGGCTTAAAAAAAAGTTGTTTTCGCCAATCCCTTATGCTGTGATGTTTTAATCAGAAAAGAAAAGATTCCACTCGCTAAAAATTTCATCAACTACCAATAAATCGACAAATATCGGCGTTTTAGGCCTAAGAAAGCGCTCTAACAGCATTGTCCTCAGAAGACGCCTTTTTTCCCCCTCCAGTGCCCCTTGCAGCTAGCCCAGTTACGGGCTCCAGCATAGATTGTCACTACTCTATCGGCAATGTACTTATTGTATATCACTATACTAGGCTGCACAGGGGCTCGCCGTCGCTCGTGCGCCTCATGGATATACAGTATACATAATTACACAATGAATGGGTGAAACCAAACCCTCGACAGAAGACAGTTCATAGAACAATCCGTACCTGTACACCCGACTTCATGATATAAATTCACCGCTGCAACAATGGCCCAACACTGAAAGAGTTGTACAAATTTTAATAATGACGCTCAATAAAGAAAGTTCTGACAAATAGGTCTATTAAGTAGGCCTACACTGCACGCGTATCTTATTTTTTTTTTAGCACATGAACGAATCACTGTTCAACATAAAATAGGCTTGCTTCCCTAGAATTACATCATCATTTTATTAGGTCTATTGTAGGTCTACGCCGTTCAGACCTACATTTTGTAGGCCTACATTGCTTAGCCATGTTTAGCCAGACTCTGCATTCACGCGGCACGCCAATGCTAGGCTGTGGGCTTCGGGTGTTCGCCGTATTGGTGGGCGGTTCGGCCGGCGGAGAAGCCATGTAAAAGCGTTGGTCCCGAACCGCAGGCGGCGGCCTCGGGGGTGCTATTTATTAGTCGTTTTACTCGACAGTGCCGAGCATTGCTAGTTAAAGTAAGAAGCACGACATCTCTGTGTCGATGAGGAAGCTAACATTGGTTCCTGAAAGGTCAGTCAACAATAAGTTTTATGAAGATCCCATTTGTTCGCGCCACTTCCATCGTAAAACACGATGTAAAATGTTGGTTTATACTCGCACGCCATTACTATCAGCTCGATTTAAGTAGTGCTGGTATAACCATGACTTTTTAGTTACTCAGTCCAATCCGCTCCAATGCCTGGACCTGATAACATGTTAAGTCCAAACTTTCGGCCGTTTAATTAGAGAACTTTCCCCATTTTGCCCCTCACACTTCTAGACGATGCCCTAAAACTTGTCGATCCATTAGAAGATAGTGTTTGTCACCCGTTAATCCTAGGCGATCGTGCCAACAATATTCATTGCTACTGATATTAAAACTGAACATTAACGTCAAATGAACATTACTTACATTACAACGTCAAAACTGCACATTGAAAGTCAAAACTGAACATTACTATCTTTCAAAGTACAGTCACCATGAATCCATGCGCAAGAATTGTTAGACCACTAAATCACTGCGCCTAATGTCGAACCTATCTTTAGTGCGCACAATTTTAGTGAGTTATTCTATCACGAGATAGTACCGCAATCAGAGGCGTAACTTCAAAATAGAGGGCCGGAGGCAGGCGCGAACCCAGTGGCCCCCTGCATACAAAAAAAAATTCATTTTTTTTCCACATACGGTGAGAGCCTCTTGGAGACCCCCTCTTCACACACAAAAAATTCAGTTTTGACATAAGCCAAAGCCCATTGGAGGTTG
>JAHWFP010002209.1:0-19788 GCA_023313725.1 Lithobius niger | reverse complement strand
TTTTTTAGGACTCTTAGGTCCTTTGTCCTCTCTGCGCCCAGCTTTATCAGCGCAGAACACCATAATAAGGCATTTTTTTTCTTTAAAAAGGAAAAAAAAAAAAATTCCGCCCCCCCCCCCCCCCCCCCTGCAAAAGATGTCTTATTCCTCTTCAGGCTCCCCGACATACCTGTAGGTGATTTCTTGTAGACAGATTAAATAAGTAGCAGCTCACAAGTTCTCAACTAAATGGAAAACGTGTTAAGTTTTTAGGAAAAGGACTAAAAACATTCGAACATTATGATTTTAAACTTTATTTGTAACGAGGTTCAGTTTATTTTAAAATATGTATTGGGTGTACTACGCACAGTTAGCTTCGAAACGGACAACTTAAAAGCCTTTTAAACACGGGGACAAAGCGTTTTTAGACATTTCGGTGCTGACATTTTTATTTCCTCTTAAGGTGTTCTTTTTTCTGGAGAATCTTGGTCCCGCCCTAGCCATCCGAGGAAACTCTAGACGGTTTCAAAACCCATGATCCTCCCGAATCCCCCACCCCCCACCCCAACAATAAAAATAATAAAAATAATGTTAAAATTGGCACTAACCAAGAAATCGGAAACTTTTGGTTTAAGCAAACACCGAAATAAATTTGTAAACACCATTAAAACAATCCAGTTTAAATAAATCTTCCACAGTGCGATATTAAAAAAAAATTCTTAAACTTTTGGTATAAGCATACACGAAAATAAAACTGAAAAAAACCTACAAAATAATCCAGTTTAAACCAACTTGCCACATGCGATATAAAAATTATCGATATCGTAATTTTTGAAAACGTCTCATCCATCTTGAAAATGCATAATAAACCCAATATAATAAGGACATTAAAAAAATTCTTTACACATAATCTCTGTTGGCAGAACTTGTGTGTGGATGTTGGCGAGAGGTTCGTATTTGTACACGCCTACTGCAAGCTAACTACTTTCGCACGTACCCATTAAATAAAACTATTGCATTAATCATTTTACATTTTTATAAGATCTTCCTTCGATTCCAATAATGACATTCTTTCTTTCCGTGTTGTATTTAATGCAGTTTATCATTCTTTTTTCCATCAACTGTCCCTTCGCTGCAGTTCACGTCGTAGGGAAACGCACGATACAGGTCTCACTTCTGACTTTCCCGAAAGCGTGATCGATAATTTAGCCATCTGGCGCCTCGCGAGCTAACTATATTTTGGCTGGCAACCCTATCAGAGCCCCTAATACGCCATCCCAGGCTACGCGATCGCCACCTATACACGCTGCCCTCATGTGGCGTCATTCTGAACTAAACAAACGCGCTTTCGAAAACGTCTTACTATGAATTATTTTTTAACCAATGGCAGTCGAGCAACACATCGCAGCCTATCTGGGTCCACTACCGCAGAAGCTCCGACAAGATGGCTGGCCTATCTAGATTCCGGCGCGTGAAGTTTAGAAAGGTTTAAGATTTTGATTGCGGTTTCTGGTGTTATGTGGTTAGTTTGGGTTAGGTTAGGTAAATTTTGAAAAAACTGACCTTATTTTCGAGAAACAGCGACCTTAATTTACCCTTTACACCAACGGAGATAGTACAACCAACGTATACAGATCGATGATGGACGCGCTTGGAGCCGCTATGGAAGTTGGTCCGGCGTGGGTTCGTGGGAGAAGGGGGAGGTGGATAAGCAAATGTCTAGTCTAACATCATTCTTCTATACTTACGGGTTATTTACGTAATTAATTTTGAATAATTGTACACAAATGGCCCCCATGGCAGAAACAGGACAATACAGGGGCATATGCTGCAGAAAGCAAGTCGCAGAAGCAAGTCGCATTGTATGAGGAGGTGGGATTGAGGCTTAATCACGCGTTGACAGCTAGGTCTTTAGCACCAACCTCAGACACAGTGCAGTGGTCCTGGTTCCCACTGCGCCACACGTTACACGTGTTAAAAAAACATATCTAGATCTTATCAGAAAGCTGGAAATGGCTGTAAAACCTACTTTAAAAATAGCTAAGATTTGGTGAGCTTTCATTGGTGAACTCCAGATCACTGCACACACAACATTCCGGCCGTTTAGGCAATCTCTCTTTAAGACCCATGCAGAGGTGGTGTATCTGTGCGGTGATCCGGAGTAACTTGGTTCAAATCCAGGTCCCGCCATGTCTGTGATGTATCACTAATTCCGTAATAAAGGCCCACCAAATCTTTGCTACTTTTAGTGTAGTATTTTTACTGTTGTCCTATTGAATTTCCTTTACTCCATTAATTTTGCTTTCCTTTCTTGCTTGGACCATCAAATTTATTTTTGTCTGAATTTGTACACTTATGACTGAGGTAAACAAAATATGTGGCAGTGTCTATGAGGCAGCCACATAATTTCAAAATATGGGGAGGGGGAGGGTGCACCAGAGTAAGGCAGGCACTATTGTTTCGACCAATGCATTCAATTAAAAAAAAATATTGTTGGCCCTTGTAAACGCGGTCTCGTATCAGACGCTCGTGGTGAGGACACCTCAACACCACCAGAAGAAAATCGTCTTTATGGCGATTCCACTTTAAAAATGTAAATCATGTATATATTTTTCTCTTAGGCATAAAGCCGAAACACCACCAGCTTAGTTATGTTTTAGATGTAACACACACGATATTTTTTTTTGTAACAGGTGACGACTTTGTTTATTCATGAAAAATGTCCGACGTTCAAACCACTTGTTTGTTTCTGCAAACAACTAAAAACTAACCTAACCTGCGTTATAGCACATTTTAACTAGCTGGTATACTTAATCTTTTGATTTTTGCACTTAATGCACTTTGGTAAACTTAACTTCTTGCCATGAACCCTACCGGAGCTCGAACTTTTATGTTTGTTTATTTTTACGGACCCAGTGTATAATTTTTATGTCTATTTTTTATAGCGTCTCCATCCAAACTCCGACCGTAGCAAACCTCTAAAAACGAAAACAAACTAGCTTTCCTTCGATAAAATCATGCCTTGTATATATCAATCCGTTTCCCAAAGTCAAATGTTTATTCTGAGCAATACACTTCGTCCCCCCCCCCCTCCTTCAATAGTTGTGATGCATAACGTAGTAGTTTATTTAATAGGCCTAAAAATTCACGTTGTTATGAGTTTAAAACTCACTTGCACTTTCAAAGCCAGGCCTCTAACGTTTCCAAGTCGGCAATTCTCTTTGTCAATGCAACCTCACCAATTCCTTGCCAACCAAAACACTGCATTCAATTCCCCATCCACTCAGAGCGCTCAGCTACCCTGCCTGTCCATGCCGTCATGCCAACTTCCGGTAGTGACAGCTCGGCCGGTTTTGGCCAGTCTCTCCTCCTCCAAGCGTCCACCTCTTCCCCACTTACCCCCTCCGTCGCTCACCTACAGGTTCGCGCTAACCCTCTACCTGCCTGCCAAGCAGAAGGCATAAAAACCCAGACGCAGTAGAGTTTCGTTAGCACAGCTCAGGATTCTCAAAGCTAGAGGTCGCTACGCCAGTCGGGAGTGGAGATGCCGCGGTCCGATTGTTGCCATGCCGGGCAAAGGTAGTTGGTTATTGAAAGTTTATTTTTTGGACTCTGAATTCAAAATTTATAGTTTAATTTTAACTTAACCTCGTAGCTTTGAATGTAACTTTATGGTGCGTTAACCCAAACGGCATTTTCGGACGTTAACGGCCATAACTTAAGGGTTCACGGTCCCTTACTAAAAACCAGCTTTATTTTTATCGTTTCTTTAAACGCAGTTTAATGTAAACAAAGGACGGTTTGATCTTCGTGTGTGTTCCATCGATTATTTGCTCCGGACGACTTTATAAGTAGCTGAGGCTTCTATAACTTAAGGAGTTGACTTATCAACAGCAACTCTGGGAGGTTTAATGCTTTGCTGTTACACGTAGAAAAATAACTGTAAAACAGGTCTACTATTATAAGTCAGCCGAGGCTGTTTGTAATTTAGAGGGCTCTTTTGCGAAATCCCCGTTGCCTAAAAACTCGCTGTTTCTAATTGAAATTGTTTTTGTTGAACATAATTCTGTTCTAGTTTGACTTTAATGTAAATTCCTCCTGTTTATTTAACCTAAACTAAGGTGTAAATATAATTGTAAAGTGCAAATGTTTTAATGTTTTAACATGTTTGACTGAAATAAAAACCAGGAGTTTTAAACGCCCGACGGTTTTATAGTTCGTTGTTCGCTAGAAGTTAGTATTTAAGACAATTCTCTTCAAATTTAACTTAACTATCCTATTCCCACCTTGGTGGCAGCGTTACCGCTTATTATTACTAGTTAGCCTACATTATTAGGACATCGTAGCTCCATTCTCTACAGCGGGACTGTAGCAGTTGTGCTTGTTTTAACCAAAAAGTACCAAAAGTAAACCAGAGTGATAATAAGACTGATCCAGTTACACCAGGAAACCGGCGATGTTACAAGCACCTACTCCGTCGTAGCATCCGCCGTTACAAATGGTGGCAGCGGTGGGATGAACAGGTGCTGTTCCTACAAGTGTTTCCCCCCTGCCATGCTACTATGCCATTTGTGTTGAACAATTCTTCAACCGAGATGTCCGTGACTCAGTTACTATAGTCACAGAAGTAGACGCCCGCATTGCAGAAAAAAATCAATGCCGAAAAATATGTCAGCATTGCCGTCACTATCAATGCAAAAACCCGATGCCTGCACTGAAGTCAACAACAGTGCCTATCACCAGCTCCAGTAGCCAACCCAGTACCGGAGCCAGGAAGCAAGAATAGCAGCCCCCCCGGCCCCCGTCTTGGAAAGCAACAAGCCGTGGACCGTCAACTTCGAGGAGGATTTCGCCATTCATGGAAAGGAAGCTCCGTCGCCGTATCCAGTGGACCTTGGCAACCACACCCATCGTTCCAGTGAAGTAGGCCTCAACTAGAGACATTCTACTACAGTGTGCAAGCCGATTCATTCGTCAGGTGGGAAGTTTGGATTGGACTAGACTGACCGCACAGTGATTGTGTCTGGGGTAAGTGTGCATAAGATATGCTTAAGGCCGCCAAGCCGAGTGTTATGATTAAGAGCCTTTTAAGTATTTTGATTGTTTATACACCTGAGTGCTATGGGTCTAAAATAAGTGTATTTCTTGCTAAAACCTACCAATGTTGGGAGAGAAGTGTATTTAGTAACTCGCTCTGCTCAATTAAAGTAATATTAATTTGCGGCTGCATTTTAATGAAGTTTCATTTATAAAAGTTTTATTTTGAAGCTTAAAGTTAAAAATGTCCGATATGGACGATTTTGAAGGTGTCATTAAAGACATACAGTATAAAGACCTTAAAAAGGCCTGTACTAAATTAGGCCTAACCGTGAGCGAGACTCGGCATGAGTGTAACGATCTTGCAAAATGCCGTTGAAGAAGAAAGAATTTCTTTAACCGATCTCTCTGACGAACTAGCTTCGGCTATAGAAAAGAGAGAAGCTAACTAGTCAAAAAAAGGTTACTGGAAAGGTTTGTCCAAACTAAGGAAGCCGTGCAGGCTCAGTTTCGTTCACTTGAATGTGGCCCCGAACAATTGTTCCACGAACATGCGTTCGCACTCGAAACCCTATTTTCAAGATGGGTGTCCCTAGCTGAAATTAATGGCAGCTACGACAAGTTAGCTAATTTAGTTATGCTTGAACAATTTACCAAATCATGTCCCATTGCTTTACGCAAGTGGTTGCCGGACCAAATTAAACTTGGTACGTTAACAGAAGCAGCCAAACTCTGTGATGAGTTCACCACCAGAAATAAACAAATTTCTGACAACATGGCCCTTAAACCAGGGAAAGTGTAAACAATTTGAACTTACTTGTAGGAGGTACGTGGATTTTAACTTACGAAGGAGGACGAGTATAGCAAGAATCCTAGCAACAACATTGTATTTAATGGACGTTATGGTTTTGCATCGCTACAAACTTCAACCCTGCCAATCCATTGAGCTTTTTCTCCAAAGATGGATGATCCTAGCTGTCTAACAATAGTCCTACATTCCTTAGTCCTACCTCAACAATAGTCACACACAACTTGCTACTTTAGTACTCAACAATCCTAGACTCCATACAACAATGAATCACAATTTACAGTAAGACAGTCCTGTCAGAAGCCCCCTTAAAGGGGAATTCATTGTTACCTCAATACCATGCACCCAAAAAATACAACATTGTTATCAAAATCGTTAGATATTAGCTCAGACATAGGGCCTTAGGGCTTCGTCGGGCAGATGACCGGGTGCGGTTAACGCTCGCTAAAATCCTTTGACCCTTTGAGATATTAGCTCTCATTAATCTTTACATTATATTAGTATTTTTAAGTTGTTTTGTTTATGGTTGTTATATTCTATATTCAAACCCTATAGCTTTTTCCAATTTCACTAAAAGAATCCCAACCAGTTAACACATAACTTTTACAACACAACCTGTTATTTTTTTTTTAGTAAAGGAAATCATAATTTTCAATACAATGAAAACTCGTTATTTACTACTTCTGTTAATCTCTTACCTGGCAAATTTTTTGTGAAAATATCAGACTTTAATACCGTACCAGGCACATGTACTAATTTTATATTGCCTTTTTTAACTTCATCCTTGACATAATTTACCCTTCTTGTGAAATGTTTCGAATTTCGGCTACCCTTTGCTCCTCGAGCTAATTCTATAGCAGCCTTTGAATCAACTTCCACTTCGATGGGATATTGCACCAAATATGGACAAATTTCTGACATTAATCCTCTAACTGATATTAACTCCTTAACCAATTCGCACAATGCATTCATCTCAGCCTCACAACTACAAGTGCCACTACTTGCTGTTTTTTCGTCTCCATACAATTGGTATTTTACCGATCGTAATACAATACACTTTTTGACCCTTTTAACGAATCAAAACTAGCATCACTAGATGCTGATAACTTATCACCTTTTCCAGGTTTTATATGTAGCTTGTATGAGGCCGTAGCTTTTAGATATCTCAATACTCTTTTAAGTGCATTGAAATGCATTTGAGTTGGTTTTTGATTGTAACGAGATAAGTTTGACACTTGGTAGTTTATATCTAATCTACCACTAGTGGCTAAATACATCAGTGAACCCAACATTTCTTGATACCGAGTCACGTCTACAAAAGGTGAGTTGTCACATTCGTCTATATTTTGCCCTGAAGCACTAATTGTCCTTGCAATATTACAGTCCATCATACCATACTTTTGTAAAATCTTTTCGATATATTTTTCTTGGCTAACTACTATCTCCTTTTCCAGCACAGAGATGCTAAGCCCCAAATAGTTTTGTTGCTCAACCGCTACTATTTCAATCCTATCCATGATTTTTGCCAGTATGGTCTTCCACACAGCTTCATTTGAATAAGCTACGCAGTCGTCGTCTACATAAATGCATATTACGGTAAATGAACTATCGTTAATGGCGAAATACGCACATGGGTCATACTGCGATTGTGTGAAACCAACTTCTATCAATACCCCATGAATACGATCGTTCCATAATTTCCCAGATTGTGGAAGGCCATAAAGGCTTTTACGCAACAAACATACATTATTTACATTATTCACCCCCGTTTTTGTTTGTGGAAAACCTGGAGGCTCTTTTACATAATTTTTTCGATCAATGTCACTTTGAATATATGCAAGTACGGCATCAAAAAAACGTAGTTCATATCCATGTAAAGCAGCCAAATACAAAATCAGTCGAACTGTGTTTAATTTTACTACTGGAGCAAAACTCACATCATAATCGATGGATTTCTTTGCATTCCATGCCTGCGCAACAAGTCTGGCTTTATGCCTGCGCAGTGAGCCATCTGGATTTAACTTTCGGACGAAGACCCATTTAGTTGGAATGACCTTTGTATTTGGCGGCTTGAGCACTACATCCCATACGTTGTGGGACTTCAAACAAGTTAATTCGGTCTCCATGGCTTGCAGCCATTGTGCTGACTCAACCGAATTAACTGCTTCATGGTAATTTCTGGGGGTTACCATGGTATGTATGACTCGACAGTTGAAAGCTCGTAGGCCTATATCTTGTTGTATGTTATCGTACTCACAATCACTATTACTGTCATCATCAGATGTGAACCGAACATTGTCTTGAGCACCACTGTTGTCAGATGTTCCGTACATCGCATATTTTTTGTTGCGAATCGATGGTTTTACTAAGTTTTTGTTCGTTCGTGCCTCTTCTTCTCTTCTCTGTCTCATAACTTCCTTTGTAGTTCCTGGAGGTCGCCCTCTTTTCTTTTTCGTTTCAGGTACTTGATGGACGGATGTTGATGGAGTCATCGGCATTACTAATGGTGGATGAGTTTCGTCATCGTCATCACTCGTCATGCTGTGTTCTGTCGATATGGATTCAACATCAACGTCTTTAGTGTCCATGGGTGTATTCAATATCATTCCTCCTTTAACCTGCTCATCGAATTTCACATGACGGGAATGTAGTAATCGTTTCGTTTCGGTGTCCAAAATTAAGTAGCCGCCACGCGCCGTACCGTACCCAAGGAATATCCCAATTCTTGCACGTGGGTCTAACTTGTGTCTGTTGTTTTCAGGGACTCTGTAGTATACTAGACTTCCAAAGGTGCGGTGATGAATACCAGATGGCCTGTATCCATCTGGGTGCCATCTCATCATTGGGGTTTCATTTTGTGGCAATGCTGCATTTGGTGCTAAATTATGCAAGTAGCCTGCTGTATGACAAGCGAATTGCCAATACTCTGGGGGTAACTTTGCATCAAACAGTAATGATCTAGTGAGTTGCATAACTGACGAATGGCATCGTTCGCCGACACAGTTCTCAGTTGGTGTATAGGGAGCCGTACGTTCATGCCGTATACCTTTATGCATACAAAAGTCTTGTATTTGTTTACAAATTCCTTCTGCCGCATTATCTGTTCTCATCACTTTCAGCTTGTGGCCAGTTTCGTTTTCGCGGAATGTTATGAACGTCTGTAATGCATCAGCCATTTCAGATTTTTCAGTGAGGAATAATGTGAAAATCCTTCTTGTAAAATCGTCAATTACGTTCATAGCAAAACGTACTTTTGTTAACAACGCTGGTGGATTGATGTGGGGCCAACACAGTCCACCCTAATACGTTCCATGCTGTAGTGTGAGCGTATGCCATGGTGTCCTCCAAATGGTGTTGCTTTCATTTTTGCCTGGATGCAAACTGGGCAAATTGGCAGTTTTCCGGGTTTGTAAGGCACATCCCTAAGTAGTTGATGTTTCAATATAAGTTCCATTGTACGTTGTGAAAGATGTCCTAAGCGTCTATGCCACAAATACCAAAGCTCATCCGTCTTCGACGTTTTAGCTGAGTATGATCCTGCAGTAAATATCTGACTGGGAATCGTCTGGCACACGTCTTGTTTGGGTTCACTACGTGGCAGGTTCACATTTTTCGGTAAATTACCTGCTGATGTGTCATCTACCAATAATGTTTCTGCTTGCAAAACGTAAGTTTGATTTAGTTTTTTACCAAGACCTACTATTCTACCAGTTAAGGAGTTCATTCTCAAAATAGCGGAAGCATTACCAAGAATTGTAATAATGCCACTGTCGTCTAACATAGGAACTGCGAGTAGATTATCAGCCAGCTCTTCTGAAAATAAGACATTTTGAATGAGTAGATGTCCACCATTCGTCGCTATTAACACGTCACCTTGTTTAGTGGCATGGATGATGTTATTTTTTCCTGCTAATGCTATGGGAATGTAAACCTTTTTCCAGTTCCTTAGCCAATCATCACGATATGTGAGGTGTATATTGCAACCACTATCCAAATTCCATGTATAGTCAATATTGTAGCGTCTAACACCTTGATTTACATGTAATGCATAATAGAACGGGTTTTTGTCGTTGTATATGTCTTCAGTTGGTGGTATTGCCTGGACTATGGTGTTGAATGCCTTGCAGTCATTGGGACTGGTATTATCTGAAAAACGCACATCGTCTTTGTAGTCATCATCACAAAAGTATTCATGATTTGTATCGGTAAATGGTTCTTCAACTATTTTATCTTGTTGATCCGGGATGAGGGCATGTTTAGCTTGGTGTCTTGGCCTAGAAAAATTATTCGATCGGGATGTTGTGCCTGTTGCGTTTTCATGGCATCGTTCTTCAGTCCGACGTAGCTGATTGTGATTCGAATGTGCGATAACGTTGTCCACATACACACCTAGCCTTTCATTGCGTAATCTCTTGCGGCAGACAAGCCGAACGTGCCCCTGAATTCCACAATATGCGCAGACCCTCGTATCTTGGCCTTGATTTGAGCTTCTTACTGAAACTTGTGATCTTCGCACTGCTGATTGTCCACTCCATGGAAATAATGACGCTGCTTTAGAAGTGGTACGATTTTTATCCCTTTCAGTTAACACTTGTTCGAGTTTAGAAAATGTAAGATCGTCCTTCAAACTTAGCGTATCAATCAATGCGGTTAGATCTGGACGAGATATGCCATGCATTGTCTGGAAACAAAGTTCTGTGTCTGTTATTTGCCTGCCTATTTGAATGCACTTTTGTGCTAAAGCCTTCATTTCAGCACAGTATGATGTAAGGGATTGTCCCGATTGTAATATACGAGACCTAAATTCTTCATGCGCTAGAAGTTGCTTACGTTCATCCTGGTCTAGGTGTCTTTCTCGGATTGCTGCCCACATAGTTCGTGCAGTTAGTTGATCGTTGTACAAAGCTTTCTGGATGTCATCCATCGTACGATCAAACAAGCTCATGCATTTTGCATCAGCAATGTCGAATGCACTTCTCACTGCGTCAGCCGCATCTGCATTTGGTACAGGATCAGTAATGGCTCGTTTAAACACGCCTTTAGAACGTAAATATAGCGTGACACTTGACGACCATGTCACATAATTGGACCCATCAAAGATTGTAATGCCTTTGTACTGATTTCCTACAGCTAGCATGATTGTTGGTAGGAAAAAACGTTATCATAGAAAATTGTAAACTTTTATAAAAAAAATGTATAGATTATTAGGAAATGGCAGGGAGTCTCGTAGTAAAAATTATTATGTTGCTGTCAATCACTTGAAGTGGTCTTGTGGGCTTATTTTCGGCCATATGTAGTTATCATTCTGGCTATCTCGTTTCTTGACATGGGCTTATGTACGGCCATTTTTCCTCCAACCAGAGCGGCTACCATCTTGTAAACAATTTGAACTTACTTGTAGGAGGTACGTGGATTTTAACTTACGAAGGAGGACGAGTATAGCAAGAATCCTAGCAACAACATTGTCTTTAATGGACGTTATGGTTTTGCATCGCTACAAACTTCAACCCTGCCAATCCATTGAGCTTTTTCTTCAAAGATGGATGATCCTAGCTGTCTAACAATAGTCCTACATTCCTTAGTCCTACCTCAACAATAGTCACACACAACTTGCTACTTTAGTACTCAACAATCCTAGACTCCATACAACAATGAATCACAATTTACAGTAAGACAGTCCTGTCAGAAAGCACAACCTAGTGCGTCGTCGTCTGGACCAGCTTCAAAAGCTTCCTCCAATTTTCGAAGTGGCCACCGAGCCTCTTCCACTGCAGCTAAACCGGCCGGTACTGCAGCATCTTCTGCCAATTCGAGTAAAGGAGACTCGGCCAGCAGCAACTACTCCAACCGTGAGTTTGACAGGCCTAAGAAGCCTAGGTTTGATGGTGTTTTTTTTTTTTTTTGTAACAAAACCGGTCACAAGAAGACCGAGTGTCGTTTTAGTATTGCTCAAGCGGCAAACCCAGCCTCTAACGCTGAGTGTAACTTTGTTAGTAATAATCCTCCCAAAGTGGTCCTATCTAAACACATTCACGAATGGACTGTGAATAGTAACAAATGTCTGGTCTTAAGAGACACAGGCTCAACACACGATGTCATTGCAAGGGATTTTGTGAAGCCCGAGCAGTTCACGGGTGAATACACCCATTGTCACAACGCTCTCTCAGAGCAGACGACAGCTCACGCAATTGCCGTGATTGAAGTAGAAATTCCGTATGGTAAAATCCAGTCGGAAGCCCTCGTTTCAGATCACGTGGGTCCCCATTTCCAGATGCTTTTGGGTGTGCCCTCTCAAACAGTGTTAGAAGAAAAAGGTTTAAAGGCCCTGCCCCCTTACTCTAATGCTATCACTCGTTCCCAAACACGTATGGAACAACAGCTCCCGATATCTAAACCCAAATATCGTGAGATCGAATCTGAGAGTGAAAACGACTCAGATGGTAATTCTACTTCTAGTGTAGTTTCCCCTTTCACAGGAAGGTTTTGTTTCACCTAAGGTTGATAGCTTAGATTCAGCTATGTTAGGTTACCATGATATGTAAGTACAAATTCCTACTTCGCTGGAACCATCCAAAGTCTTGTCCCAAAACGCGTGTCCGGCAACGCAGAAACAGCGTTGGCCTCCAAATTGTATTGGCAGAGTAGCGGGATTTCAACTAGCTGCAGTTTCGTTAATAATTACCCGTTTTTAAATTCCGAGCTTTACTATTGTAGCGGGTAGCGCCAGGAATCGACCCATCTAATTTGTTTTAAAATATTCAAAGGTTAATGTCAGCGCATTTCACTTTGTAAATAGCATGGGCTGACATTGAGCTATTGTTCTAGAGGGATTCTGGGCACGCCAGTAGAATCGCGTTGCTCCCCCGTTCGCAGCCAATGAGAGATGAGCGCGCGCAGCCCGAGTTTGAAGTTTCGATGGCCAAAAAAAAGTTTCGTTTCCAGATGTTTTGGAATGCCCCCCTCCCTCGCTCTCCTACAGGTCTGCGCTAGAGGGGTATAAGATAGCTGGGGTGTGGAAAGACGAGATCTTAGACAACAGACTCGAGCAGCTTGAGACATGGCCCTTGGCTCGGAGCGGCCATGCTGTTTTTATGTAGGCGCGATCTTCTACAACTAGTGAGGAGGATGGAAGACTAGAAGAAGTCGCGTTGCAGACCATATGTATTGGTAACTATCGTAGCTATGTGGTGGTAGTGGGGTTATAGCAGTGAGTTAGAAGGTCTAGGAGATGGGTCCCTCTTTTACCTAGTATTAACTCAACGTAAATTACAGTAAGGGAATAGTTTGTAAGGTTTAATTTCGATATCACTGATCCAAATGTGAAGTGTAAGAAACCCTTTCTTTTAAGTTTACGGGATCTTTAAAACCCAGCTATTAGCTTCGGCTAATTTAATTTCCCGCCCCAAATTATAAATGGGAAATTAATCCTTCAATTGTTTATCGTTTTATTTAATTGGAAATCCCAGTTAAAAATCGTCGTTAAACTTCAAAAATGGTTCCAGTGTAGGATTGTACACTTTGGGTTCTGCATTGTTAGCCTAAACATTTTGAAGTTAACTGTCGTTCTTATTTACTAAAAGAAAAATTTAACTGTTATTTATTCTGCTTCGAATGTAAATAAATCATGCATTTGTTTCTTCTGAAATTTCGTCTTGGTTTACTCCATATGATTTAGCAGATATTTAACGTAACGACAGTCGTCCTGTATTAGAACAGGTGGTGGCAGCCTTGTAGAGGTGTCCCATGCCACGTAACAATAACCTTACTTAGCCCCCCTAAGGACTCAAGGGTAGGCTCCGTTACATTGTAGACTACAGTGCTTTTAGCGCTTTGCCATAGCCTATCATTCACATCAAAAGTTGACGGGTTTATAAATTCTTGTTCATGTATTTCAATAGAAATTAACAAAATCCAGGCAAAGCTCTGGAGGCCAACTACTCCTTGACTAGGCATTTTTATACATTTCACTTTACGCTATCGTTATGGTTTAAATAGGCCTAATTCTTTTTACCGAGTTTTATCTGCCTTTTGAAAAAAACAGTTGGTCGGAATTTGATTGGTTGGAATTTTATTAAGGATCCTAGATCGAAAGGCCCATCTGCCCCCAAACAAATAGGCGACGTGGTGTTTTCGCTAACAAAATCTGTGGAGTCGTCACTTGTGTGCTCCACAATGGCAGCCATCAATTTCATGTCTATATGTTAACCCTACCAAGATAACCCTTTAACCACTAAATAGGCTGTTCCATAATTGTATATAGTCTTAAGTGCATCACATGACTTCCCTGTATTTAAAGAGCAGTAAACAGGAAGTTCGCTGTCTTATCAGCTGTAGCCTACACTCTGGTAGTCCGTGTGTTTATTACCATTGGTGCCCACGCTGGGCTAAGGTCTGTCCCCGCCTAGGACATCACAGTTGGCGACGAGGATGGGATTGGAACCCACGCGGGCATAGCCTAGGAAATCACAGTTGGCGACGAGTCCGGTACCTTTGGTAATCTTTAAAAACTTAAGCTTAAACTGATAGGTCTTCAACCACATCTTTGCTCCATACTTGTGGTAAGTTGCAATTTTTTTTCATTTTGGCAATGAAAATTAGTGCTCTGAAGTCCTATCAGAGTTTAAACTTTTTCAAACAGTGTTATTTTGACGTGGTAGTGCTGTGTGGTACGAAATGATAACAGTTAAATTTAGTACCTTAACAACTAGAACCGAAGTGGGCAATTGGATTTATTATGGTTAATTTTACCTTGGCAGTGTTCTAGAGCGACGCACTGGCGTGTCCGCACAGGCAGTATTATAAACCTGAAGGTTCGAAAAATGCGCTGCTAAATTAACCCTTGTAAATTCGATTGTGCCATTGCCCATTTTCGGGCTAGTGTGTGCCGGTGTAAAATTTAACACCGTAGGTTTATGCTCAAACTTAGTGAAATCTGGTCTGTGCTGAGGCTTAGGCCGGAAGTGTTTTTTTTTTGTAAAAACGTTGCAAATGGTGAACGTAAAACATTTTTTCAAAGCCTAGTCCCTTTAAATTTAACTTGTAGCCAGTTAATTTATACAACTAGGTAGGCTACAGTCAAGCTTGATTTATTTCTGTGTTTAAATAAGTGACCGGTAGTCTTGAGTGCTCCAGTTTAATCCTTGCATGTTAAACAGGATTGTAATTAAATTTAATTAAATTTAATTTTGTAGGCTTATGCCAAAGACAGGTGTCGGTAACAAACCACCTGTAACTGCTAAAGGCAGTGAAAGTGAAACTGAAAATAATTCAGTAGTGAACGCAAGCGTTAATGAAGCTAGTTCTAATTTAAATCTAAATTTTGAATCTAGTGATAGTGAAGACGACGTCAACATGGGTTCGTCTAAAACCGCTGGTTTATTTTCGGAATTCGATTGCGAGTCTGCAGACACATGGGAGAAATACTCCAGCCGAATTCGTTACTTTTTTTTAGCTAAAGAAATACCAGCAACCAAGCAAGTTAATTTTCTAATGGCATCTGTGGGCCAGAAAATGTTTGATAGAATTCTTAATATCCTCTCACCTGATTTGCCCGACTCATTAACATTTGATGAGCTCGTTAAAAAAGTTTTAGACGACATTGAGCCAGTGCCCTCAGTGGTATTTGAGCGTGTTAAATTCTTTAGAAGATCGCAAAAATCAGATGAGAGTATCGGGGAATATTTAGCTGCCTTAAAGCTAATGACGAAGTATTGTGACTTCGCAAAAATTAAAGACATTAACAGCGAAATGATTAGGGATCGCCTAATTGGGGGGATCCAATCAGAAGTAATTCAACGCGAGTTGTTGAAGCAGACTCGGTATTTAAAGGCTACAACATCCTTAGCTTTATCCTTAGAATCTGCTGAAACAGACCAAAGCGTTGTGAGAAGCCATTCTAGAGCTGTTAACTACGTAGCTAAAAAATCGGGCAAAACATCAAGTAGGCCTAAATCCACTAAGGATTTCATTTGCTATTGTTGCGGCAAAAATGGCCACGTGAAAACACGTTGTAAATATCGAGACTATACTTGTGGCCGTTGCCACACTGTCGGCCATTTAAAAGCCGTGTGCCGAAAAGCTAGTCATTCGAATAGAACTTTAAAATCCCATCCGACCACCCTAAAGCAAGTTCTAGCACAAATTTTAAGGCTAGGCCGAACACAAAACAAAAGTATAGCTACAAAAAACGCGTCAACAAACTCGAACGCGATAGCGAAAGTGATAGTGAAGAAGCCCAGGATGTTGAAGCCGAAAATTCAGAGTCTGGTTCCGGGTCTGATAACGATTCAGACAACGACTATCTTGTACTGAAAAATAATACTCTTGGACTGAGTCAGGCTGCGGACCAGATTTCAATTCCCCTACAAACCAACAAAATTATAGTAGTAGTTAATTCTATGAAAATCCATAAATGGAAAATGCCAGTCTGCCTAAATGGTGTCAAGCTAGAAATGGAACTTGATTCCGGGGCAGATGCATCCATTATCCCTATTGAGTGGCATCAAAAATATTTTGCGGACTGTCCATTAAAACTCAGTCCGTACTCGATACACTCATACACTGACGGAATTGAGAACACGATTTACACTGTAAGTCTGAAGGTTGAAGTTCAAGGTCAAATCGAACATTTGGATGCTTTAGTTTCAAAATTATATAAACCTGCATTAATGGGAAAGGATTGGCTTTCTATTTTTCGAGTTAATTTCTATCCTTTTTACGACCTACAAACGAAAGTGAAACCTAAGAAAAGTGTTAAGAAAATTAAAACTAGCATTACGCCAGTTGAAACTTCCGAAATAGTGAAGGGTTTCCCGGAGCTATTTTCTGAAGGCATGGGTAAGTTTAAGAATTTTAAAGCCAAAATTCATTTAAAACCTGATGCCAAGCCTGTGTACAGTCGTGTAAGACCGGTTCCGTTAGCACTCAAAGAAAAGGTTAACCAAGAAATTCGTAGATTGGTTGGCCTTGGAATTCTAGAGCCTGTGGAAACTTCTCAGTGGTCTACGCCGATCGTCATAGTTCACAAAGCGGATGGTCAAATCCGAGTGATTGGTGATTATAAAACCACCGTGAACCCTCAACTCGAAGTCGACCACTATCCAGTTCCCACGGCCGCAGAATTATTCAGTGAATTAGCAGGCAGTGACACTTTTTCCCTTATCGATCTTAAGGATGCATTTCTGCAAATTGAACTCGACAAAGAGTCACAAGAAGCTTTGACAATAATACACCCCTGGGTTTGTTTAGATGGCTTCGCGTACCCCTGGGCCTGGCATCCAGTCCTGGAATTTTCCAGAGGGTAATGACTCAAGTCACCAGTAAAATCCCCAAATGTCTCCCGTTTTATGATGACATCCTGGTGAGCGGGAAGGGGGGTGAGCATGACGAATCGTTAAATAAACTGTTAAATGCTTTACAAGATGCAGGAGCCAAACTTAGGATCGAGAAGTGCAAACTGTCGCGGCCTGAATTAAAATATTTAGGCCACATGATAAATGCAGAAGGCTTGCATACACTCCCTGAGGTTATCGAAGCAGTCACAAACGCTGCTAACCCAACATGTATTCAAGAGCTACAGAGCTTTCTGGGTTTTGTAAACCATTACTCAAAAAAATATCTACCAAATCTCGCTCATATTCTGTCACCAGTAACACGTTTGTTAAGCCCAAGTGTGAAGTGGGTTTGGGGGGCAGAATGCGACCGAGCCGTGAGTAAAGTAAAAGAATTATTTCTTAAATCAAAAGTTCTGGTTCATTACGATCCGAAATTAAAGCTCAAGCTCGTTTGTGACGGCTCACCCTACGGGGTCGGCGCGTACCTGATGCATGTCATGAAAAACGGTGAATCACGGCCGATAGCTTTCGCTTCACGTAAACTCACTCAAGCGGAAAGAGGCTACTCGCATTTTGACCGGGAAGCACTCAGCGTGGCTTGGGGAGTGAAACGGTTTCATGAATATGTTTATGGTCAGCGATTCATACTGCAGTCTGATCAGAAGGCTTTAGTCTGGATATTTGGCCCTAAAAAAGGAATACCGCAGATGGCAGCCGCCAGGGTTCAGCGTTGGGCAGTGATGCTTAATGCTTACGATTACGAATTCGAACACATTCCCGGTAAACTTAATTTGACGGCAGACGCTTTATCGCGCCTTCCCCTCCCAAATACCGAGGAATTCGAGAAAGCAGAAGAGCAGTACAATATTCTTGCTTTAGAAACTATTTCTAATCTTCCAGTTTTAAACGAGACACTCGTTCTTGAAAGTGAACGTGATAAAATCCTTTCAAAAGTTTATCGTTATGTGAACCATGGTTGGCCTGACAAATGCGAAATTCCCGATCTGTTACCGTACTTCACACGTCGTGCTGAAATCTCTGTCGAAAACGAAACCTTATTTTGGGGGTAAAGAGTCCTGGTGCCGACGGCCTTGCGGAGACTAATCTTGAAAGATCTACACAGTGCTCACTTACGCATAGTTAAATTGAAAAGTTTAGCTAGACAAAAAGTCTGGTGGCCTAAGATTGACTCTGACATTGAAAATAAAGTAAAATCATGCCAAAATTGTCAAGAGTATAAAGATACTCAAACGTCAAGTCCTAAGCATACGTGGGAATATCCACTAAAACCAAACAATCGCTTACACGCTGATTTTTTGGGGCCGATGGACAATTACATGTTTTTCATTCTTGTAGACGCACATTCAAAAATTCCTTTTGTGCATAAAATGAAGTCAACAACGTCCGCGCGTGTCATTGACGTTTTAAACAATCATATAGCTTTATATGGTTTAATGGACAGCTTAGTTACGGACAATGCTGCCCAATTTTTGTCAGCAGAATTCCAAAATTGGTTAAAATCCAACGGAATTAGGCACATGATCGGGCCAAGTTTTGCGCCTTGGACCAACGGTTTGGCTGAGGTATACGTCCATAATTTCAAGAGAGTCTATAAGGCCGCGCGGCGACAGGGGTCTACTATTCAAGAGAGTATAAATTCTTACTTGTTATCAGCACGAATCACTATCTCCGCTACCACGCAAGCAACACCCGGAAAATTATATTTTAACCGAGAATTAAAGTCTCGGCTGGATTTATTGTTCCCTGACCCTATTGCAGCCGTACGCCGTAAACAATTAAAACAAGTACAGAGCACCCACCATCGTGAGTTGAAAACGTATCAAATAGGTGAAAAGGTTTGGTACCGTGACTTTTCAACGACAAATGACAGGCTATGGTCAGTCGGTATGGTTAACTAAAAATGTGAAAATCAGTCCTATACTATCGTTGATACTAACGGTAATACGATTCGCAAACATCGCAGCTAAGGTTACATACCGCGGAAAATGATTATCCAGAACAGCCTCCAAACGCACTTGTTTCGACGGCGAAAAGTAGTAATTTCTCCATGCATAATGAATGAGCAAGATCACTCAAATTTCAAACGCATGTCTTTTGGCGGCAAACAACGTGAAAAGCCAAGTTTCGCTGACGTAGTTCCTGAGCGTCGATCTCTCGGCTAATCCAGAAAGTCAATTTCTGTTACTGAGGGAAAAATCCCACCAATCCAACAGCTTGAAAAATCACCTGAGAATTTACATCGCAAGTCACCAGGTGGCAGGAAATCTCCAGCGAAATTACCCCACACACATGAAGTGGATGAGTCTGCTAACGTAAATAACCAATCACCTTTGGCTACTACCAGCGCCCCTCTTGAAGGAAATTCTAAGCCAGAAAGGTCACAATCTCCATCGATTATTACGTCACCATCCACTAAGCAATCACCACCGAAGCCAGGTCATGGTAACAAAAAAGCGAAACCGAATCCCAATAAACGCAAAGTTGTGCTATCACCAACACAGGTTGATATTGCAGCGCAGCTTCAAAATGCTCAACGTTCAAAGAGACTGCGTAGAGCTCCAGACAAGCTCAATTTGTAGTTTTTTTTTTTGCAAAATTACCATTTGGCTA
>JAHWFP010002208.1:3066-14411 GCA_023313725.1 Lithobius niger | reverse complement strand
TAAGAATGCTTAGCTATATTGATAACAAAAATAGAACACTGTTATAAACGCCATACATTCAACAGATGAAAAGCAAGGTACCTTATATTTCGACGATTAACACAACTATCTTCATTTTCAAAGGTCGATTAAAGAAAAAAATATTTAAAAAAATTCTAATAGTGGCATACATTCACGTTTTGCGATATTCTCGGTGTCTTTTCAGCAGCGTCTTTTGCGTTTCCTTTCGGTGGCTCTTCAGCTAATTCTTCTGCGATGATTTTCTGCGACTTTAGCCGCGTCTTGTGCGTTGATTTTCAGTAGCTTTTTAGCCGTGACTTCCTCGTTGATTTTTTGCGGCTGTATAGCTGCCTTTGCGCCGGTTGTGCTCCGTTCTGTCACTCCATTCGCTTTCCTTTCTACATTTTTCGGTAATTATGCGTTTAACCGAACCTCGCAAAATCACTCAATTTTGGTAGTTACTGACGCAGTTCTTCATCCTCTTCTCATTTCGCGTTATATAAATGAGGGAAATATGTTTTTAGTTCTCCAAACACGTTTTTAGTTCTCCAAAAACGTGTTTACACCACGTAATACGGTCGGCCCGGCCGTGTTGAAAGAGGCGGCCATGTTCCGGGATACAGAGTAGCACGAAAAGGTGACTCCTAGAACACGGAAAGTAGTTAAAAACTATGCTTCCTTGCTCGCGTTGCCGGCGCTTCTTTAGGTTAAGTGTAAAAGAATTTGGTTGCAGTTTCTGATATAATGTTATTAGCCGCAGCGAGAGCCACAGCGCCAGCGAGGCACGTAATTTGGAAAGAGGTGAAGAAGAAAAATAATTTCCGTTTCTTCCTGCTACTGTCGTTTTATGTGTTTTCAATATTTTTTTCAGAACTTAAAACACAATTCCCCCATATTTTTGAATTTGAAATAGGAAGAGAATGAAGATCTGCATCGGTTAGTAAAATAATTGATGGATTTGGAGTGGTTCGGTTAAACTGCAGTATTACCCACTTTTCTGCTGTTATTCGTCTGTAGCTCTTCAGCCATACACTGTATTTTTGGCCAAGATAAGGCAAGGTTCCTTAAAGAGTGGGTGCAAATAATCTATGTGTTGATGCGCCCTTCCTCTCATATCGCTCTTTAACTATTTCGCATTATTTGAAAGTTAAAAGCTCCGAAATCCCTAACCCAGTTTTATTTCTTTACTTACTTAAATCCACGGTAATCATCCAGAAAAACTACTTTTCACGCTATCGACTTAATTCACCTACCTATCGATTCCCTTCGTCGTTGCGGTTCAGAAAATGAACAGAAACCTATGCAAACACGTTTTTATTTAAAAAAAATTATTTAAACATGTTAAAACGCTACTCAGCCTCACAGCCATAGTGAGGCCCCCGGCATACTACGAGATGAGAGCACAGCAACAAAACCTGATTTCGACCAGAACATCAGTAAAAGAAAATTATCTCTCGTTTCTTCAGTTTAGGTGGACAGGTTTTTGGTTGGGCTTCTGATGTTATATGGTTAGCCATGGCGAGCGCAGCAGCGCGAGCGAGGCGCGTAATTTGGAAAAAAAATGACCATCATTTTCGTGTACAGCGGCCGTGGCTACCTAATTTGCAGATTTAATGGGAAAAAATCGAAAAAAAATTTTTTTTTTCAAAATAATGGTCATTTTTTTCATATTACGTCCCGCGCTTGCGCTGCCATGCTTGCTGAGGCTAAACATATAATAGCTGAAACCGCCACCAAAAACTTGCCCACCTAAACTGAAGAAGCGAAAGATATTTTCCGTTTACTAACATTCTGGTCGAAATCAGGTTTTCTTGTTGCGCTCTCATCTCGCAGTATGGCGGCGACGTCAATATGACTGTGAGCAATGTTTTAACATGTTAAAAATACTTCTTCTTAAAAATAAATAGGCGTTTGCGCAGGTTTTCGTTATGATTTTCTGAACCGTAGGCTAACGACGAAATGAATCAACAGGTAGATGAATTAAGCCGAGCGTGAAGAGCAGTTTTCCAGATAAACACCACAATCCGCGAATAGCAGTTTAGTAGCCCCAGAACGAACACAGATAATCGATTGTATGTGTTTGTTAGCAGAGTACCTTGTTGATATCTAAGATGGTTACAAAAAACAATGGCGACCGTCGATTAAAGCTGCTCCCTCCAGGAAGACGCAGCCGCTCATAAGATACTGCAGGACTCAAGATACGTCGAGCACATAATTGTAGTGTGAACAGACATCCGAGAGGGCAGGGGCAACTTTCAGTAAAAAGACACGCTGAGGCTTTATTTTTCTGGGAACTTTTTTTTTTTTTTGCTTGTCGCTCACCTTTTTTACTTTTTTTGGCCCCTTTCTTGGGCTTCCTGGATTTCTTTTTGCCCTTTTATGGCTCTAGGCCCTTTCTCCTCGCTGCGACCAGCATTTTTCAGTGTAGAAAAGCACAAAATGGTATACTTTTTCTTCAAAAATGGGGGAAAAAAGGGCATTTTTTCCAAGAAGGGAAGGGGCAATGCCCCCCCTTGCTCCCTCCTCCGTGCACTCTACTGGCGACTACTGTTAGAAATTATCATGTGCACAATTTGAAATTAATTGGATCATGGATTCAAAAATTATCGTGGATGTAGACAGAAAGATCCCAGCTGAGGATGAGAAGGTCCTTTGTACAATTTTGTGCCGCACGTCACTAAAAGGGACGAAGGGAGCGAAGAGGATGAAAATATTGACAACCTAACGAGGACACCTCGTGCTTGTAATTACATTTTGGTGTATGCTTCGTTCCCGCTGCATCATGTGTCCTCTCCCCCCTCTCTCGTATTTCACAAATGTTCAGAACACATCAAATTCACCCACTTTTCATTTCAATTCTTGCCCTATTTGCATAATGGGATGCAGCAACTGCTTTTAGTCAATTATCGGTATTTTAACGTCCACGATACAAAAAAAATAAAGATAAATAGAAAATAGGAATAAGCTAGAAATAAATGGACATAAATCGCTGTAAATAATATAAAGAAAAACTGGAAATAAGCCATTAGCAAAAATCATACATTAGAATATTGTAGTGCAGTAAGCCACATTTATGCATTAACGTTGCCAGTATAGATGGTTTAAGAGATGGTTTTAAAATCGAGAGTACAGATGGATTTGTAATTTAATCTAGGTCCATAAAGCTACGTTTCCGACACACGATAAATTTCTGACGCACAATGAAAATGTAACGGGAAAAACAATAGTAACCCACGTCAGTTTCCGCATTACGAATGTGGTTTTGAGGTAAGTTAGCCAATAACGTAACCTGTTATTAGTGTAAAATGACAGGTTAACTTGCATTTAAACAAGCGGTGTTTTTGTCTAATGCTTCCTTGAATAAATAAGCAAATTGCAGTTTCTTGTCTCCTCACTGGAGTACAGTATATTTTATACGCTGTCTTGAGACCACTAGGTTCTGTAGACTTTCTTTGGGTGAATAGATGAACAGCCACCTTTAAGAGAATGCACCGCCGAGAGAAAATTCACGCACCGATATCCAGACGAGAATTTTAATTTGAACTAACTTTTTTCTCAATCGTGAAATTTTAGCCTTTTTCTGGCATTCTCAGCAATGGAAATTACCTCTGCGTACACAGCGGTGGTTTATTCCAAAAGTTATACTTTTTTTGAGTCATCGAAAGTGATGCGGCACCATAACCAAATTAGGTTTTCATTCACTGCCTGATGTTACACTCACTGCTGCCACTATAGGGGGTAGGGGGGGGGGGGGGGCCGCATACTGTCCCAGATAAAGAAGGTCCAAAATCCCTTTTGTGAAAATTTCAAAACAATATTACGATAAATGTATTTGACAAATTCTGTTAACTAGACTATACAACCCTAACCCTTAAAACCACGTAATCGTTTTTTTCGTGACAATTTTAACCCTACAATTGTTTACGCCTTGCAGGACCCCACTGACTCAAAAATTTCTTAGTCTTGGGAACGCCATAAGACTGTTCCCTTTTAAACTTCTCCCCCCCCCCCCAATCCCATCCCCTCATTACAGTCCTGGTTTCTGTTGGTACATTACTTCATATAGACTTCATTAATTCGTCTGCAATCTTTATTATGGACTTTGAATGTATTGCATGGGCTTGTTTTTCAGCAAGCCTGCTTGTACTTGAAAATAAAATAAAGTATACTCGAGGAGTAGCTTTGGTGTGTGCAGACGGTATAGCTGAACCGGGACCCACTGCCCAGGGGGCCCATCGGTCGATTTACCTAACGATTAACTAATGCCGAAGTGCGAAGTGTTTCTAGTATTTAGTAAAGTAGTACGACCACTAACTTAGCAGCAGTGCTCACATAGTCATTACATATCACTGATGTCCCAGCTGACTGCCTATACTATTTCAGTTGATGCAATCCTCACTTTACACCGGATTTTTCCGTGTGCAACTATGTGTCAACATTTTGCAGATTTGTGAACTTGCAAGTATTTCTGAATAGTTTTTCTCATTCCAAGCCCAACTCTCGTTCATGTCTCGTAAAAAAAAAATTGCTACGAAATTCAAAAATACAAACTAAATCGAATGCAAGCTTGGGTACAAAAACGTTTTGAAGGCCACATATTAATAATTTGTACAACCCATCCTGTAGGTGGAGTGTTTTTCTTGGGTAGGGAGGAGTCTTAAATTGCTGTTGTGCTTTACCAATTAGTTAATTGTTAAAGCACAACCGCACTTAAACAGATGCAATTTTCTCAATTGTACAAATGCTTATTTAAATTATCAGTCATCAATTTTTATCGTGTATATTTTAACAAGTAAAGTGAAACTTCAATCATACAACCATTTTTTTACGGTACACTTGTCGTTTTTGTTTGTAATCCTTGTACCTTTTTTATGACTATGTCCTCGATAATTGAATTTATGTGATGTTTGTTGCCTACCTTGGCGCGGGTGAATAATTGCAGGCAGTATTTTTTTTTCATCTGTAAAGGCGTGAACACGCGCACATGCGGTGATTGTTGCTGCCTACTTAGAAACAATTCATCTCAGCTCTGAAAACCTGTATCTACGAAATAAATACGTCATTCTATCATTTCTAGCTGCCAATTAGAGAGACGCGTTAGCTCTTGGTGTATTAGGTCGCTTAGCATTTTGATGGCGTTCACTGATAATGTTAGAATTTTATCGTCACTCTTACGCTTTCTTTCTTTCATTCCTTCTTATTTTTTTTCCTTCCCATTTCGTTTACTGTCAACACGGTTTCAGTGTCACGGATTCGACAAAAACACAACATTCAACAGCCTTGTCTTGTTTGTTTTGCTTTTCTCGTGCCTATACTCTCCCCGGAGGCCACCTCTTCTCCCCCCCCCCCCAATGCCTCCTCCCCCCCCCCCGGGCCCCACATACCCTAAAGCAAGCTCTTCATGTTACTGTTTGTTTTCGAAGATCCGTGACGCTACAGCAACATGTTTACATCCCTGTTGTCCATTTCTTTTCCAAATTTGAGGATAAGAACCGAAAGTGTTTTTGAAGTAGTGAGCCACGACTTTTTGGCCGTTCGTTTCACTTGTATCACGTGTTTGGTTCATGCAACTCTTTTTATGGCTGAACTGCTTGCTATGTTTCATTTTTTTTGGGGGGGGGCTTATCGTTTATTTGTTTGCATGAATATCCAGTGTAGAGGCTAAAGGCCCTTTTCTGAATCAGTGGTGCACCCAGTTCGTAGGACGAGGGGGGGGGGGGCAAGTGCCCCCTCAAAGGCGAAGTTGAGTGTAATATTTGGTAAAAGTAGAAAAATTAGGCATGTATTGGAAAAAATTCCTAAATTTAGCTTTTTAAACGTTTCAAATTCACTAATATAAATTTATATCAGGTGATCCCCCCTCCACCGTTCCCCCACTGTGTGGGCGAATCCCTGGGGCGGGTGGACCCCCGTTTCCCCCCTTCCCCCCCCCCCCCCCCCCTCGCACCCACTGCCTGCCTGGCTGTCTGAGTTTGCTCCGGGTATGATGAGTTTGCTGCGTGCATCTTGTCCCAACTAAGCGTATCTACATAATAATTCTGGATCCCGGCTGTGCCGATAAGAAAAGAGCCGATAAGAAAAAAGGTAAAAGGCTGGACAATCACTTTAATCGCTTCTCATTGTTTTCGTGAACGTGTAATGAATGTCTTTGCTACGGTGCCTAACAATTCCTGGTGCACGTGCTAAGGATTGAAAACTATCGTCCAAACCGTTGATTTTTGATGGGGAAAATGTAATTGGCAGCTTGAAACATGAGCGTGCCAATTTTTAAAACGGTGCATCCAGTGATTTGAACCATGGGATGCGCTGACTGAGTGAGCGAAGCGAACGAAAATCAGCGTTTGTCAGCCAGTGTGGGCAAAAACTGGATTGAAGAAACTTAATTCCGTGAAAGCGTTTCTTAGGCAGTGTGCGCGAAAATGGAAGTGAAGAAACTTAATTCGGTGAAACATCCAGAATATTGGAAAATGGTGCATCTAACACCAGCTGTGCGTAGCACGGGCTTCCTCTAGTTACGTATAAAGATGAGTGCGAGAGGTGCTCATACACTTGGTTTCTTCGTCCTTATCTGTTTGTCTGTGGTGAAACAAGTTGAACAGCTTCAACGCCAACGCGACGGAGCACTTGACCAGTAAACTGCACTTCCTGTTCACGAGGCCCTTCGTGACACGATTTTTCTGATTTTTCTGTTTAGTTTTCTTGTACTGTGTGACAACCTCGGTATTTTGCAAAAATCCAAGTGAAAATCTAATTTTTTCCTTGTATTTTCACAAGGTCGATCTTTATTACTGACTGTCTGCTTTGCTCATCCCTTTCCATTCTGACTTATTGTTTATTGTTGCGGTACTTGCTATTGATGGTTGTTGTAACTCCATTTTCTGATTCCTACTGGGCAGTGTTACCCAAACCAAACTAACCAAAAAATCAACTATTTAAGTCTAGCAAGTTTTCATATTCTTTGCTGCAGTTTTCTCCGCATGTCCAACTTTAGTTTTTACAGACCTTGTAGTCTTATCGATTATGTCCAAGGCGGACGAGACCTTGGTCACAAGGTTTTCATTTTAACAACTCTGGTTTTGCCACAGAAGGTTTAAATGAATGTGTGTGCTCTCATTATATATGCCAAGAAGTTGCCCAGTGGTAGCTTGTAAACAATAAATCTTAAATAAGTTAAAATATTATAAAATAAAACTTGTTTTTATTTCATTTTCTTTGTCGAATTACATAATGGAATGTTATGACACAACTATCATCTCCTGTTTCGTGATACTTGGCCTGAATTTCTCTATGTGCGACGAATGCTGGTTAGCAAACGTTTGACAACCATCTCTTTACGAATAAACGTCTTGGGACAGCTTGATCTCTAGAAGTTTTATGGAATGAGGTCGAACGGTGACTTTCTGGCGTCTGGACGTTCTTGGCATGGGATGCCGTGCGTTAATGGAAGATTTGGAACAGCAGCGTTGGCATTACTGCGGCAAGCGGCAAATAAATTTTCGTGGAACAAACACTTTCTTAGGAATTCATTGTCGTTTCTAAACTACTGATTAAGTTTTTTGTTTTGCCTACGTCATAGTTTTCTATTTATTATCATTATTTTTGACTTCATTGTTTAATCAGTCGATCTTGAAACTCTCTTTTTCCGTGGAGTTGCTCCTCGCAACTTGCTCTTCTTGACCTCATCTTTATATTAATATCGGAGACCGGCTAAAAGGAAAAGGAAAGCCTAAAGGAAAGCCTAAAAGAAAACCACTTCTCCCCTCCTCGCGCCCGCATTGAAAATGCACCCTCCCACTCTACGTGCAGCCAAAAAGGAGCCAGGCATGAGTGGTCGATCAATCTGACAAGTCTTCGGGAAGAGTGCCGGGAAATGTGTCCCTGGAAATGTGACCGGCCCCATGCAAAGCACGGGCTTCCTGTACTCACTTATAATAATAATAAATCAAAGTTTGTCGCAATAGCAACGGTTCTGGCAAGGACCGGGGGGTCGCTAACAGCCAGCCACAATTATATGACATTTTCTGTAAAATTAACGTCTTTAAAAAAGTTAAGAAATTAGTTGTATTGAATTTCAACACTAATATAGAATGAAAAAAATAAAATGAAAAAAATAAAATAAAACAATGGCCGGGAATGTGGAAAAGACGGAGGTGGGGGTGGGGACGCGATGCCTTGCCACCAAGGTTAGACCTGCCAGGGACACGTTGGTCCCCGATGGCATCGCCAAACTTAATATTTTTAAGAAATTGTTGAACGGGTGGTGCATAAAGGCACACCTTTTCTGTCTAAATTGGCCTAAAGTTTTCGATCCTTTTCCGTTCCCGCCGAAATCATTTTAAAAGCCATCCTCAATTTGCCACCAGTTTATATTTTGTAATTAGCGAAATTGATCTGTTTTTTTCCATTTGACGATGTATCCTTTGATAGAGTTTTTTTTTTACCTTATTATGTATTATTAGGAATTTTAGCTTTGAACTAGTTTCTTTCATGCATCTTTCATGCGTCAGTAAATTTGAACGAAATCAGAACAAAATTTCGAACGTTTTTGTGTTTAATACAGAAACACACACACACAGTCAAACAGACGTACAAAGTCCAAGATCAGTCGAGTATTTAAGTCTGGCTTTCCTCAGTCAAGAAAGTTCTGAGAGATGCACTCGTGCCATATTACAACAAAGAATTGGATTGATGAGGAAAAATAACTAAACAGTAGCCAACCTGTACCAATTAAAAATTCTTGAGTAACTTAGTCAAGTATCTTTTTTGATATCACTTTAAATCTCTCTGGAACGTAGAAATTCTTACTGAATTACAGTAAAAGTTTTAAAATGGGAAGTTAAAACAAAAAAGAGTAAAGGTATAGAGTTTTGTCAAAGCACTCATTATCTGACCACTTTAGCATGTACGTTTATGTATACCAATAATTACAGCAGAGTATGTTCAATCTTGTTTATTATTAATTTCCAATGAAGACCATAAATTATTACGTTGAAGTAAGTGAATTTAATGCTGTCAATTTTCCAAACTGTTCAAACTGTTCTTTTGAAGAAAAATGCTACACAGTTTATCGTGTTATCCTCAGAATAACATTTGTGTAATATGTGGCGCAATCATGCAATGGCAACCAGACCACTGCACTGTGTTTGAGGTTGTCGCTAATGACCTAGCTGTCGACATACAGCATCAATCCCCTCCCAGGATAAGTACTTGTAGCAACTGCGTGAGAAGATAGTAACGAATAACGCGATCAATCCCGTTTGCTAATGACATGCTCCACAAGTTTCCCCAACTTCCAACTGTGATCCTATTTTGACTGAAGAGGTCTTATAGGTAAATAAAAAAGGTATTAGGGCGCGTTTTCGCAACGACTCGTCATTGCATTCTCGCAGCTAAAAGCTAGAAATCATTTGGAATTCCAACATGGCGGCGGTTTTAGCTCTGTCGGCTCGCAACGAAAACAGTTAATAATGTGAGCTGAAAAGCGACCGGGAAAATTGCTTCGTCAGGATGAATTCTTTGTCTTATTGTAACGGGTTATACGACTGCAAGCATTTACTCAAATGATGTCGGATCTAGCTTATCCACGTAGCGTCGTTACCTTGGCAACGACACCTTCGCCATCGCGATTAAATTCTAGCTGCGAGAATGCAAAGGCTAGTCGCGGTTGCATAAACGCACCCTTACACAACAACGCTGAAAAGGGTCCTGCTCAATTGATTCGTTCTTTTTTTTTTATGTTTGCTTGGTAAAAAAAAAAGAGACTAATGAATATGCAAATCGTGTCAAACGTGTTGCCCCCACGTGGAACGAACGCTAAACACAGCGGTATAACTGAGCGCCTAGTTCCGGATTTCTGTTTTTTTTCATTGTTTTCTTTTTCGTTAAAATGCTTCGCTAGGATTTGTCTAGCAATGTATTCACAGCCCCTTGAACCTTCCAGCAGAAATTAGCACCTGCACCGAGAGAGAGAGAGGGCAAGCAGGAGGGGAATTTTAATACGTCATGCATAATTTATGAAGAAAACACCATTGCGACTAAAGAAACCGACTTCCCTAGTAGAAACATTATCATAATGAGCTTTCCGGTACGTGTGAAATAAAAAAAAAAAAAAAAAAATTGGTTGCCCTTTAAAGGGGGATTGCCACCAAATGACAAGCTGCAGCATCTATAGCCATTTGCCGCTATCTAAACCACGCGCAATGGCTGTTTGCCGTGACGTCACCATGAGTTAGCCAATGATGAACGAGAAAAACGGCTGTTTGGCCGTCGGATTGGACTAGCCCAGTCACGTGATATGCACGTCACAGCAAACATCCATGGCGTGTGGTATAGTTCTGTCTAGCCCTTACTGTCAACAGGCGAAGGAACACACAACTAAATTTCTTTCTACACAACAAACAAGCCACGTGCCTCCTTAATTTTGTTGTAAAGTCGTCCGCCCACTTGGACTAGAAAGCAAGCGGTAAAGTTAAGCCTAACGCCATCACGAGCGCTTTTTTTTTCTGTATATTGAAAGTTTTGAAACGCATATTTCGAACCGCTAGATGAGCGCCAGTAATATCGTTAGCCTTGACCGCTTGCTCCATAGTGCTCGTGGACGCCCATTGTTCAATTTCTTTGCGCATTCCTTTTCTTGTTGAAATCAATTGCTACATAGAATTAAATAATGGTAGACGGCGCTAGATGCTGTAACCTGTCATTCGGTGAATAGAGCAATGACACGACGTTAGTATTATTGTATATAACTCTATGCTGGAGCCTTAATGGTTTAGCTGCAAGGGGCACTGCAGAGAGAAACAGAAGGCTTCATACTGAAGCCGATGCAGTGAAGAGTGATTTCTTAGACCTAAAACGCGCGATTTTTGTTGTTGGAGAAAACAACGTTATTTTAAACCTAATAAATCCGCTCTTCCGTTGCTTTCCCCTCTATTTTTATGTAGTGCACCTTGTAGTTATGCCCTCCAAAACCCATACTGGTGCCAAGCTGGTGCCAATATGGCGGCAAATGTCACTGCTCTATAGGAAACTTTAAGCTACAAAACTTGATGCTATTTTCATATAAGGACAGCGCACAACTGAGCGCACCACGCTAAAGCAGAGCCGTAAAAACTAGTCAGCGTAATTCAGAACCACAAGTCTGAACCATCGATTCCACATCGAAACAACCAAACGTAAAGTGACGTAATCAATCCAATAAATTTCATTTAGCTTGCATTTTTTTTTGTAATGAAAATGTGACCACCAAATTTTTCGGTGAACCTTCCCCCGCCTTTCAAAACCCTGGAAAAAGTCTTGATTCCCACGCAAAGCCCAAAAACGACGTGCTCCCCTTCCCCCCCCCCCAA
>JAHWFP010002207.1:2906-14913 GCA_023313725.1 Lithobius niger | reverse complement strand
CAAAAACTAACTTAACACTAGCTTAAACCTATACCCAAACCACCAAGTACAGTACAACTTCACTTCACACCGAGACACAATAGACTGCACTATAATGTCACTCACTGCTACACTGCGCACTACACATACATACTGCTAAAGCAATGCCACATACGATAGTCACCTCATAATTCGCATTGAACTGCAACAGGATCCAGACCACCACCATGACCACTCCACAACACTACGGACTACATGCCTACGGACTCTGCTAACTCCTCCATTGTGCACAACACACACACACAGCACCAACGTAGTGCCACATATAGTAGTCACTCCATGATTCACGCTGTACTGCAGCAGAATCTAGACCACCAGTCCGACTACAACACTATAGTGGACTGCATCTGCGTAGGAAGTTCTGCCAACTCCTCCACTCTGCGCAACACACGCACAAGCCACAAGATGATTCGCACTGAACCGCACCAGATAAAAAAAAAAGGGTTTAACGAGCGTTAACCACTCCTGGTCATCTGCCCGAAGCCCTAAGGCCCTAACCGCACCAGATTAAAAAAAATAAAGGGGTTAAAGGGTTTAACGAGCGTTAACCGCACCAGATTCTAAACCACTACAACAATACTTACTGCAACAATAGATTCTTCCAACTATCGGTAATGCGGTAGCTATCTCCTATATTAATACCCTAAGCTCTCAAGGATCAGCAGCAGCAGCCAACAATTAAAGTTGATAGTTACAATTAAAAGTAACGTGTTTTCCATGTTTATGTTTATGTTTATTGAGCCTATTAGGTCCTTACACCGTACGTTCACTCTAAAGTTAAACTTACCCTACTTAAACCTACGTGTTTTCCATTCTTCGTGCACGGTGCATAACAATTCTTGGTGCACGTGTTATGTACTTCTAAATTTCATCGAATACAGTTCATAGGTAAAAAGAAAGACCCCGTGTTTCAGCTAAACCCGTATACTTTTAAACCAACTAAGCTACTTTCTTTAGGCCTCGAAATTGGCAGCTATTAACGATAAAATAGCTTATTTGCTTCGTAGATTTAGCCTTTCTGAGCTGAGCTGAATTGTTTCAAAGCAAGCAGCCACAATCATTGCGTGCGCGACCGTTCATACTCGGTAAATGAACAACAATTATAACTGCATTTCATTTCATTTCATTTATTTTCAGAAGCCATGGTCCCAAACCGTACGCTCCTATGTACAAATGCTACTACCCAACTTAAACAATTATAACTATAATATAATTATAATTATAACTGCAACAAATTATAACGACAATGTATCGCCTCCGTGTATGAATATGATTGAAGTCCTCTCTCCAACAAAACCAAAACTATTAATTTTTCCGTTTCTATTCAATATATTTCGACCAAACTTGGCTAGATAGTAGATAGCAACTTTTCAAAACTTTACACCAACTTTTATGCAATTCCGTGCAAGAGTAAACGTAGGAAGCCACACGTAAATTTGAAAACTGTTCACTTGTTGTTGTTGTTGTTCTTCTTCTTCTTGGCTGACACGGTTTCAGAAAAAACTACTGCACCTTCCTGAAATCTGAAACATGATCTGAGCCAGAAATTTCTCTGGGCTTCAACCTTACAGGGACCACTTTTTCAATTGGTCGATCCATTCCGGAGTTACGGGACCTTAAACGATCATTTTGATTGTTTTACATTGTTTTAACCATTGTATTTAGGGAACAATGCCACTCAGCAAACTCCAGATCCATTGTTTGTTTGTTTATTGAGAGCCAAAAAGACCTTAAAGTCATACGCTCTACCAGATCCATGCGCCAGATCCATTCTTCGTGCATGCAACAATCGACTGCATGCATAAACCTTTACAGCGCGACACCATAGCTGTAAAAAAGGTACACGGATTACAAACAAAAACGTCAAGTGTGCCGAAAAAAAGTGGTTATATGATTGAAGTTTCATTTTAATTGTCAAAATGTACACGGATAAAAATTGGTGATTTTTAATGAAATAATCAAATGTACAATTCAGAAAATTGCATCTGTTTAAGTGCTGTTGTGCTTTACCAATCATATACGTTACGTAAAGCACAACAGCACTTAAACAGATGCAATTTTTTGAATTATACATTTGATTATTTCAATTAAAAATCACCAATTTTTATCCGTGTACATTTTAACAAGTACAATGAAACTTCAATCATATAACCCATTTTTTTGCGGCACACTTGACGTTTTAGTCTTCTGTACAGCCGTACCGGCTGAGAAGACTATTGCAACGACTTTGTCCGTCCGTCCGTCGCTTTTTTCAACTTCGCAACGATACCAGATATTGACGACCATTGTTTACAACAATTGCGTTATGTAACGGTACCAGATATTGACGACCATTGTTTACAACAATTGCGTTAAAACAATTAAACAACTAAATTAAATAATAACATTTGATCGTCGAATTAATTGATTTGATTTGATTTGATTTAATGCGGAGCGTTAACCATACAGATTATCTGCCCCAAAAACCACACCAAATACCAACGAAACAATTCACAGAAGACCAAAATACAACATCAAAATTCGAAAATTACAACCTCCCTGAATGACAACAGAAGGAATACACAGCACGCAGAGCTCGAAAATTCTTCTCCACAGTGTGAGGATACACACCCAGAATATCCAATAATCGCAACGGCGAACAAACCGGAGACAACCAACGACGCCGAGCATCAATAAACATGGGGCAGCACAACAGAAAATGTTCCACATCCTCCACTGCGGCACCACATAGGCAAGCCGGTGAAATATCTTGGTCTACTAAAGCAAGGCACTGGTTTCATGGCACATGCCCCGTGCGGAGCTGCGACAACAATACCGCTGCATGTCGTGAAAGCCGGTCCAGTTCCACTGGAGGCGAGATAGATGGATGTACATTGAACAGGTGACGCCCACCTGGATCCACAAACCATCGCTCTTCCCATACTGACCGTGCAAACTGACGTGCTACTACAGAGAGGTCCCTCGGGGAGAAAACAGACGACACTTCTGCGCACTGTTCCTGAAGGTAGACCCGTGAATAGTCATCAGCCAACCGATTCCCCAAGGACCATGAATGACCCGGCACCCAGTCCAAGAAGATCGGCAAGCCCATACTGGAAGCACGAAGAAGTTTGTTGCAAATTTCCAACACAACTGGGGTCCACGGAGACAAGGACAAAGATGAACTGCGAATTAGACTCAGTGCTGATTTGGAATCAGACCAGACAACAAAAGATCTCGGATTCAGGTCAATACCCATATCAATGGTTATCGAAATGGCAGCCAATTCAGCCAACAGGACACTTGGAGTTGGTGGGAGGCGAAAAGCATGGGACTTCTTTAATGCGGGGATCCAAATACCCACACCACAATGAGAGTAGTCCTGGAAGGAAGCATCACAATAAATGTCCATGCTGTCATTATCCATTCTACCGCTGCACATTACCCTATGAGCGCATTCTGCAAAGTTCCATGGGCCAATGGTAGGCACTACCGACAAGACTGGAAACAAGGTACACATGGATTCAGACACAAAGGTCACCGCGGAACCCAAAGAGCCCAAGGAATGTTGCAACCACACCGGCAACTCCTGGTAGTGAAGTAGAATGTCATGCAACAAGTCCCCTTTACCACGACCTAGGTTCCTCAGGGCAAATCGCACAGACAGTTCTTCAGCACGCACCTCCACTGGCAACTCACCGGCCTCCACCAACAAAGCTGATACTGGCGTAGAACGCCGGCAGCCAGTAACAATCCTGAGACACGAATTCAGAGCAACTTGAACAGAATCTAATCGGTGGGCAGACCCGAGAAAGGGTAAATGGTAATCAGCGCGTGATAACACAAAAGACCTATACACACTGCGCAGCAGTGCCCTATTCAAACCCCAGTCAGCTCCCGCTAGGCGGTGCAGAACCCTTGACGCAGAAGTGATTTTTGCACACAACTCCCGTTCGTCCCGTGACCAGGTCAACTGTTCATCCAACCACACTCCAAGGTACTTAATTTCTTTGCTGTTCCTGACTGAGACACCACCAATCTGCAGAGAAAACGAAGGATAAGACATCCTACTGAAAAGCACCACACTCGACTTCTCCGGTGAAAGAGCCATGCCTCCAGCTCCTAACCACTGCTCCATCAGCTCAACCACCCCTTGTAACGCTCTCACAATGGTCTCCACATCCCGGCCAACCAACCAAATTGCAATGTCATCGGCGAAGACCGCAATATTGGAACACGGAGCCACTAACTCTATAAGGGAGTTCAAGAAAACAGCAAACAGGACAGGACTTAAACAACTACCCTGGGGTAAGCCCCTACTTGTAGTGGCGACATCCGAGAAGTAACACCCCATTCTGGTAACAAACTAACGGCGGAGAAGAAGAGACTGAAGAACCCTTATTACCTTGGCACTAACACCCATGTTCGCTAGGGCTGACCACAACAAGCCCAAATCAACTCTATCATAGGCTGCAGAAATATCCAGAAACGCTGCCACTACAACTTGATCCGACAACCATGCCTCCCTGATACCTGATTCCAACAGAGCCACAGCATCCTGGGCACTCCTGCCCTTTCTGAAGCCATACTGAGCATTATGGAAAGAACCATTACTCTCCAAAAACCAAGTTAACCTACTAACCAACATTCGCTCAAAAACCTTACACATGCAGGACAACAACGCAATCGGTCTAAAGCTACTCACAAGGGACCTATCCCTGCCTGTCCTCGGTATCGGAGTAAGAATAGCAACCTTCCAACCAGCTGGAACCTCACCTCGTTCCCATACCAAATTAAAGAAGTCCAATAACTGAGCATGAATAGATGGCAAACGCAACACGCGATACGAAACTCCGTCGAGGCCTGGAGCACCATCTCCACACCGACTCAAAGCTGCAGCCAATTCTTCCTGCAAGAAGGGTGGGTCAATAGGACAATCAACTTGTACCTCCCACTCAGTAACACGGGAGTCTTCTTGAACTGCATAAATACTCTCGAACTGACGTTGAACTGCATTTGCCATGTCTCGGCCACGTAGGATTGGTGAACTTGGAGCTCTCCTGAGCCACAACGGAACCCTTCGCAAAGAAGTTGGGGAAACCAGCCTCCACGCCTCAGAAGGTGAAGTCAACCTAGTCAACCTGGAACACAGAAACTTCCACACATTCCGCTTCGCTAAACGGAGCACCCTCTTCGCTTGCGCTAGGGCCTGTTGATAACTCTCCCACCGTAACTGTGATGGAGCACGCTTAAAACGACGGAATTCCCTACGACGAAGGCACACAACTGCTCGACACTCATCAGTCCACCATAATGCTTTCGAAGAAGTCTGTGGCCTTGCACCATTCCTCGGTCTACCACAACGGAAAAGCCTAAGCAAGGCAGCGTAAGAGTCCTCCACCTCGCCCTGCACTCCGCCATAAACCAACAAATCACGCATGTGTAGAAGCTGAGAACGATCATTAACTTCAACCCCACTGTATCCAAGCAACCGATTATAGTCCGATGAAACCAAGATTGGAAAATGATCGCTCCCATACAAGTCGTCTGAAACTACAGTGAACAATTTGCCAGCCAAAGAAGCCGAACAAAGCACTAAGTCCAATACCGATTCTTGAAAGTGGCCACCAAACCAACGTGCAAAAGTAGGAGTATCACCATTAAGTACCACATACCCCAGATCGACCATCGCATCAGCTATAATCCTACCTTTCCTGTTCATTACCGGGCGATTACCCCAAAACGGGTGGTGAGCATTAAAATCACCACATTATGATGAAGGGGACAGGCAGGGCCTCTACCCAATCCCGCCATTCACTGGACTGAAAATTGTCCGACGAGTAAGCGCAAATCACTGTTACCCAGGATTCCCCATTCCATACCTGCACCGCTGAGCTAAACAAACCAACCGGATTTCTCAATTCAAGCGGTCGACTCGCAACCGTTCGACGAACCAACAGGGCTGTGCCACCCTTACCACCATCACTACCACAACAGATAGAGTCCCAATCACTCCAGGACCACGAATCTTGCAACTTCGTTTCAGCAATGCCAACAATATCTACCCTACTACACAATAATTCCAATTCTACCAACTTCTGTCGCACCCCACGTGCATTCCAAAAAGCCATCGTATAAGGAAATGAAGCCATTTCAAAGCACTGTATCTTCTTCACCACTGATCAAAGAACTGGTAGACAGAGAGCCAATTTCCAAAGATTCCGCACTCAGAGGCCAGGGCGACTCAGAAACTTGGGAGCCACTTTGGCCAACACCGCCAGTCTGCAAATCCTGGGCAATGACTTCCCCTTCAGATGGAGCAAGCACGGAAAATGGGTTAGCCGACTAGACCAATAACTTAGGCCTGATGGGCGAAGGCGACCGACGCGGCTTACTCTTCTGGCCAACTCGCCGCATATCATCAACATTCCTCCCAAAACTACCAACTTCATGCCACCCTCCAACATCCACATCAATAGGCTCCTTAACAGCAGACGGCACAAGAGCAGGCATATCCACCACTCCACCATCCGCCACTTCACCATCCACTGCTTCGTCACCATCCACCACTTCACCGTCCACTCCTTCTTCACCATCCGCACTCACTGCACCTGAGGCACTATCTACTCCTCGCCCCACGTCCATAACATTGTCCAAATCCTCCTGGTCTCCATCCTGAACCAAAACTTCCGTCTCACTGGCCCTCACTACTGATGCAAAGGACCTGGTTGCACATTCACCTCTGTGAAACACGCCACAGGACGCACAGCGAACTACGTTGCACTGACTACGAATATGGCCGACGAAATTGCATCGTAGGCATCTGGCTGGTTTATTCTGCACCGAGACTAAAGCCTGCAAACCATCCACCGTCACAATGTCTGGAATATCGTCCACTGACAATCCACTTCTCAGCCGTTGCCTGACAGTTCGTAAGTTAGTATAGCTGTGACGAACCATGCCCACTCTGGATTTTTCCCGAAACACTTCCTCTACCTCTCCAAAATGTTCAAAGGCCAACTTAACAACTTCGTCCTCCACATAAAATGGGAGCCAAAAAATACGGCAGACAACAGACTTAACACATGGGTCAATAACTTTACACATATGGCCCTTGATGCTGGTTGGGCTTGAGTCCAACACAAGTCTCTTGCTCTCGACGCTCTTAAAAACTACCTCATAAACAGTATTTAGGCGCATAGGACCTAACGCAACAATGTCAGAAACTTCAACAATGCCCTTTAAAAGATCCACAAAGTCTTCACGCAGATAAGGCCTACCCGCCGACCCGCACAACACAACAACAGAGTTTTTCATCCTACCAGTGTCCAACTTTCCACCGTACAGTTTCAAAACATAATCCCAGCTTGGCAACAACTCCAACTCATCAGCCCGCTCTTCTCCTGCCATAAATAAACCCGCTCTAGGCGTAACATGTGCTTGACGACTCATCACTTCAGCCATCACAATTGCTAGTCGTCGAATTAAAATCCTAAGGTAACACTCAATAAAAACAAATGAACTTTTTTTTGGGAGAAACTGTACAGAAGACCGGTGCGACTAAGCAGTCGCTGTAGCCGCTTGTTTGTTTGTAATCTCATTTTGTTGTGGAGTGTGCCATTGTCGACGTTTTCATTTTCGCTGATGAGCGGACTTACCTTGCTTACTGAATGCTGGGTTTCTCAGTGATTGTTTTTTTAGACTTCAATCAAACTTCATTGTGACTTTTCCTGGACTACACCAAAACATCCGTGGGAATGTCCCGACTTCCGTCTAGGGAAGGATGAAAAGGGCGGGAAAACGAGAAAGAAGGGTAGGAGGCAGACTGTCACATTTCGGGGGGAGGGGGAGGCGTATGTGGTGGGATACATTAAAACCAAAGCCCAACCGACCTAAGGTGCCAGGGAGATACTGACCCCACACTGGGAGAATCTAGCAGGGGGTGCAGTTCGGTGTGGGAGGGGGGTGTGGGGGTACCGAAGCTAGTAGAGGTGTACGGGAGGGGGGGGGGAGAAATTGACACCGCCAGTTACTTTCGTAACACGACAAAACACCGGGAGAAGCTAATTTCAGGAAATTCAGTCATCGTGCAGCATGCACGGGTCCAGCTAGTTACACCAATTAGCAATGAGTAACAATCAGTATGTGCGCGTGTTTCGAACGTTCGTTGCTGTCCGAACTTTCATTTCGTTGTGTCCCTAAAAATGGCAGTAGCTTTAGGTGTCGACGCACTTTTTTTTTTTTAACCTTGGGCAGCCAGAATAATCCACTCGAGTCAAGCGGCATCAAGTAGTCATTGGAGTTAACAAGAAGCTGTCATTAATGTGGGTGAGTTAAATCTTAAGCCTAGTATCCGGAATTTTTGTTCAATTTAATTTCGTTAGGCTATACATTTTCTTGGTTTGAGTTTGAATGAAGAGTTTTTTTTTTTTTTAATATCAAGTCAACGTTTTCGATAATTAATGAGGATCAACCTGGTATTTCCTTTTTCTGCTGTTGTTTACTGTTTTTTCTTGTTTGTTTTATGTTAGCAAAAAACACGGTTGGAATGACTCGATGGCACATGCGCGTCTATACTGCGTGGGATGAATAAAAAAAAATAAAAAAAAAATAAAAAAATGTCGTTCTGCAATTGCATGTGCATCTGTTAAGTGATTTGAATCATTGGTGTGCTCGCTTGTGGTCGAGGCGTGTTGTGCAGATGTTTTCCCATTAGTCGTCATCGTTGTATGGCGTTCTTTGTAGTGTCATGCTGCCTTATTTGTGTGTTTGTGTTTACATTAAAACGTTTGTTACTTTGTCACACTGTGATTAAAAAAACATTTTGCAATGGCCGAATGCATCAGTAAGGTTTTCCATGGACTAAACACTACAACAAAGGAACGGCATAGTAACTTACATTTTTATTAATTTTTTAATTAAATACTTCCATAGTAAAAAAAAAAGCTGTGATATCCCATTAAAAAACAAAAAACCATTGTTAAAAAAGTTGAAGCAAGGTTTCACGTGGAATAACACTACAGCAAAGAGAAGGATTACTAACTTAACATTTTTATTAATTTTAAATTAAATACTTCCATCGTAAAAAAAAGGTGTGATATCACATTAAAAACCATAAAGTCATTGTTAAAAAGTGTAGTAAGGTTTCACGTGGACTTAACACTACAGCAAAGGGATGGCTTAGTCGTGTCCCTTTCCTTTTCCATGGATACAAGTGCAACTTAAATTGTCCAATTGAAAAATACAGCAGTAAGGTTTCACGTGGACTAAACACTACAGCAAACACTACGAATGGAAGGCTTGTGTGTAAGCGAGGTAAGCCTTCTTTTGTCCTTTTTTGCATAAGCCTTTTTCGAAAGTTTTTTGTCAAGACTTTGCTTTGACAAGCCTTTTTTTTTTTAGTGTTTTGAGTAAGTTGCCTTTAGAAAAGAACAACAGTTTTTGTTTAAAAGTGTCAATCTTGGTAACAATTGAAAATGTACTTTACTTTATTGCTATTGAGTCTAAGCCGGTCATGTACCCATGCGCTCATTCCTAATACTGCTTAAAAACTAACCTAAACCTAAACATAAGCCACTAGTCAACTAGTTTCTCCCCTTATCTAACCTATCCTACAATATCCAGAAAAACAAAATAAACAGTATTCTATAAAAAAAATACACAAAGCTCTAAAATTAATATTTATTTGCTACTTTATTGCTGTTTTTCTTTAGGTTAGATAAGTTTTCCTGGCTCGGATTTCATTGGCCGCCCCCCCCCCCCCCCAAAAAAAAATTTTGCCAGGGCGAAGTTTCATGCGGGAACGAATTTGACAAGTCCGCATGCTTCTTCGTGGTTGAATTAAAAAAAAAAAAAACTCACATTATTATCCTTAATTCGATCAACAGATTTTCCACCACGCAGCTCGCGCCCATTTGCGCCGCTGCATCGCCATCTAGTGGGCTGAAATCGTACTAACAGTTAAGCGTCATTATACTACAGCGCCTAGCGTCATTCAGATACGCGTCGACGTTTCAGACGCTTCAACTGATCGACATTTTCGCCAGATTACTACTGTTAAAAACAGAATAGACTTACCTTGTCCAGCACCGGTAACCAAGGCCCTTTTGCCTTTAAAATCATACGCCATCTTCGATTGGTTAACGGCAAACTGTTACACGGGTTCGTAGACCACTCGCTACTGCTGTTATGTTCCTTTCTTGGCGCGCCAAAGCGGACGCTGTTGAGACCTGGTTGGGACTAACATCAAATGACGTCATCAATACTCAGTTATAAGATAACTTTCAAGATAACGCTGGGCGAAAGTTCAAGTTCGTTAATCGTTGTTGATTACTTTGTAGCTAGAGGTTGAAACGTAAATAAATTATAATTTCATTTTATATTTTAACTTAAAAGGTGCTTGTTACAGATGTATTGTGTGGCAGCTTTCCTGTGAAAGGGAGTATTTATGCAAAGACTCGCCTTTGTATTCTCGCAGCTAGAATTCAATCGCGATGGCAAAGGTGTCGTTGCCATGGTAACAACGCTACCTGAATTAGCTAAATCCGACATCGTTTGAATATATACTTGCAGCCTTATAATCCGTGACAATAATATAGCGAATTCCTCATGACGAAATAATTTTCCAGACGCTTCAGAACTCACGTTATTAGCTGTTTTCGTTGCGAGGTGACACACATAAAACCGCCGCCATGTTGGAATTTCGTGTGATTTCTAGCTTTCTAGCTGCGAGAATGCAAAGGCGAGTCGTTGCAAAAACGTGCCCTTAGGGCGCGTTTAACAACGAGACATTCTCGCTCACCGAACGCTACTTGCTACGCAACCGTTATTTATTTACGATTAATTTCCCGTTTCTGTTAAATGAATGCGGTTATAGGCAACAAATTAAATGTATTAAAAATAACAACACGGATAGCAGTCATTTTAAACATTGGTACAACATTGTTGCCATTTCATACTATTTCCAAAATTTGCTATTCTCGCTGAAAAAACAGCTTCTAGCAGTGATCAAACGGCGGCAGAATAAATAGCTACTAGCAGCGAGAATTCAAAATCCAACATGGCGTCCATTTCGGGGTTGTCAAATCGAAGACAAATCATCGTATTCAGAAATCTGTCCGTCGTCTTGTACAGCAGTAAAAATTGTTTTCTAGTAGTCAAAAATCGACGCTGTCGTGTTGCACGCTTCGTACGTCGTGTCGCGAAGCACGAGGAGGAGAATTGCGTTAGCGTTGTTGCTGTGGTTACTACGTACAGACAACTTGAAAGCCACATTCTTCGGGAAAGGCGAGAAGCAGCCAGCAGATTTAGTATTAACCAAGGGAAAGCTCGTAAGCGAGAAATTTGTCGTTGTGTAAACGAGCCCTTACACGATTTTGCCCAATTCAGGCAATTGTAGAAATGTTGCTAATACCATTTTTTTCGGGAAGAACAGGAAGGCGAGCCGTAAAACAGAGGGTGGGGTGACCGTCGTAGAATTTGTCTGTTCTACTGTGGCTTCACCTAAAAACAAACAAATCGTTACACCTAGTCGTAACCACTACACAAAACAGTACGAATTCGTTGAGTTGTTTTACTGTAAGCTTAATCCGCGCACCTTTATTACTTGAAGCTTTTCTTTATTGCTATTTTTAAAACTTGACTTCGCATTACAACTTTGTTGTTGGATCATAGCTGAAGCCAACGTAAAACGGACCAAATTTTCGACATATGGGGTAGATACGCATGTGTAGATACGTATGTGTTGATATACTATATACATGTGCATTTGGAGAAGAATTTTTTTTAAACAAATATTTAATACTAGCTGTACCCCGGCGTAATATATGCTGGTATGGAAGGTCCCCCCCCCTACATTCCCCCATCCCCCACTGCGGCCCACGATAACACCTGTCCGGACCCCCCACCCCACCCCCGTACCCCTTGCTTGTCTGCCCGCCTGCGTTTGCTCCGTGTATGATGAGTTTGCTCCGTGTATGATGAGTTTGCT
>JAHWFP010002206.1:16062-34198 GCA_023313725.1 Lithobius niger | reverse complement strand
TTCCCCCCCCCCCCCCAAAAAAAAAATTAAGGCCTAACACCCGTAGTGCAATAATGCATGACCATGACTGCAGCATAACAGAAATATTCACGGTCGTTGGCAGTTGTTTCATACTATACAATTATTATAGCGCTCGTTTTCCGTTTACAGATACCGCAATATTATAATAGCCTTGGTCCGTTCCGGAATAATACACTGACAAATTCATTGACAAATTTTTCCCCGTCATTATTTCATGCACACACGGCAGACTGAACGAATTTCGGCCGACTACAGTATTTTCAAATTAGTGGAAAACAAGCAAACGATCTGTTGCTTTGTTGGCACAATTTATTAATTCAAAAGCTCATTTTTTCCCTTTTCACATTCACTGTAATCTATACTATACTCGTAACGTTCAAAAATAATGCTAAGAAAAATTATTTTCTCTTATAAACATTGTTAGCGAGATACATCGGGCAATGTTTAAGCTTGTCGCCTGTGTTGTTGGCCGTCTCCGCGATCAGCTGGCAGTACAGTGACGTCACGAGCAACGTCATGGTAGGCGGGGCGCGTTAATGAGGTCGGGACGGAATAACCTTGTAAAAGAATATATCTATTTAATTAACCTTGGTTGGTGTTGCGTTTAAGGACAAATATTGAAGTCTTTTTTATACCATAGTACGTCGGCGTGCAGCCGCGAGCAGCCAGTCTGGTTAGGGCTTAAGTTCGACGTGCGGCGGCATATGGCAGCGTTTCATACATTTTTTCTCTGCTAATTTAGTCGAAAATTGTATCACAATAAAATGCTATTTTATAAGCATTTAAGTCGTAAAGAAGGAAGTAGATGGGGGGGGGGGGGGGGGTAGGAAGTAGAAGGGGTGGGGGGGAAGGGTTGTTTTCAGATAATAAAAAATTATTGTTGGTGCGATAATTTAAGAACAAATTTATGAAGATCTACAAAGACATTTTTTTGTTTTACGAAAGCGGTATTGAATCATAAAAGGAAGTGACTGCTTGAACCGGGGGTACGCGTAGCGCCACCGAGTCGCAGTTGCTATATCGACCGGGTATGAATCTAACAGCCAATGAAATCGCGTCGTTCACGTCTGTGGGCGTCACCATGGCGTCACCTTCAGATTCGCGCTAATTTTGTCCGATTGTCGACGCCATTGCGATTGTTGTGGATCGTTGCTATAGCACATTTTAGTTGTAATTTTGCTTGCATGGTATTTTTAAGCTAGACCTGACTTTAATGTGTCAAATAGGGCTGATTTAGTTAACGATTTTTAGTAGATTCTAATAGGTTGGTCTGTAGTAGTTGCATTTTATCTGTAAGCCTAGTTAATGCTTGGTTTGTGTAGCCCCTCCGCTAGGATTGTAGAATGTATTGGTGACCAAAACAAGAAGTCGGACAACTTATATTTGGAAACCTGATGACCGGGAGACTGGAGAGTTCAACTTGGGGGTCGTAGATTTGGGATGAAGCCCCGAGACGATTTGCATGTCGAGCGGCCAAATCTTCGCAGCCGTCGTTTAAAAAATCGATAACCAATAGTTCTTTAATAAATAACATATTTATATCAAGGTTGGGACGTCAAGCTAACTCGTATTTAATTAAAACGTGTTTGTGTTTTGTGAAAGGTCATTCCATTTTAGTTTACTGAGTGTGGAGTGGTTGGAAGACGAGTCGTCGTTTGCGTCCGTTTGTGGGGGATTGGGCAGCGTCTTTTCGCCGTATTTCACGCTAGCCAGGTCGCTTGTGTTTTCAAAGCTTTTCGGAGTGATAGAACTTCGATAAAAGGCTGCAGGGGTAGAATGACATTCTAGGAAGGTATGTAATTCATTTTGAGCGTTTGTAATTTGAGAATTGTTTAAAAACTAGGTAATAGGGTAGCGATATGAATGAAGGTCATTGCATTTTAGTTTGCGGAGGGAGGGGGAGTTAACGCAGCGTGAATGGATTAGATATTGGCCAGACGTATAAGAGTTTGCAGGGATAGGATTTCATTCCTTTTAAGTAATTAAGTTTTGTGCGTTTTTATTGCGTTACGTTTTTTTTTTCACGATGTAATTTGGTCGTTGGTGTGTGTTCCCGGTCGCGTGATCCGGAAGTGTCGAAAGTGTGGGTTATTGGCAAAAGTGTTGGTTATCGGCCAAAAGTGTGAGGTAACTTGATAACCCACACTTTTTGCGACGACGCACACTTCCGGTGTTGGTTAACGGGATTTAACCAACGGAAATTTAGCATGGCGTTGAGTTAGCGTGACGTCACAGCCGTGGTATAAATATAGATAACTGTCGTTTTTGTTTTGTTTTTCCTGTTGTTGTTAGATTATATGTTAGGTTAGTCGCCTGGCAAGAAAATTCAAGGCAAAGTTCGGCATTTTAGTTCATAAAAACGGTTTAAACTTATTTTTAACCAAGAGTTACCATAATTGTTTTTGTAGCGGGAAAAAGTTTTTTCGGCTACAATATTGGCAACAAGTAAAAAAAACAGAGAACCGTACGTCGGACGGTAAAAAAAGTAGAAATATGAGAATCTACACTATTAAAATGTTCGGTTTGTTCATTTATTGGTTTGTTTATTTGTGTGCCCTTCTATTCCTCCAGAAGTAAGGCCTGTAGAAAGATATGAGTATAGTGCCAAATAAAAGATAATTAAATTACGCTTCGGATAGCCTATTTTCATTGTTCTAATCTGATTTTTTTACCCTGAAATACGCAGGTGAACTGCGAGTAACGTTACCTGTGTGTGGAAAAAAAAAAGCCTGGTTAAAATGTCCAAGGAAAAAATAAATTGTGTTGTCGTTTTTGTTTTGCTTTTTCTGTTGTTGTTAGGTTAGGTCAAGTTAGTTGCCTTGGCAAAAAATTTCACCAGGGAACGACCTGCCTACCGCTTTTCTCTTTTATTTTCCGCAACCCTTTTTTTCAATCGGCTGGTTTTTTTTTCTCCATTTGTTGTTTTTTTAAAAGGCCACCTGAGCGTTACTAATAACTCTGTTGAAACAAGTTTGCATTCAAAGGGTTGTGGCAGCTTTAAGGTACAGTTATGTTACCTCATTAACTTTTTTTCGCAAGCATCAGTTTTCACATGTAGTAATCGCGATGTTATTTAAGAAATACATGTTCGGTGAAAATAGGTAGCATTTTTTACAGGTCGTCTCCGTTTGGTTTTGTGGCCAATTCTCCCGCTACAAAAATTCTGACAATAGGCCTAAACGTTTGTCGACGCTTTCTTAATTTGTTAGTCAAAAACTTCAAGTTTAAAGCTATGTTTATTAGTCGTAGTCTGCTTTGATTAGATCGTCAGTTTGGTTGGGGGCGAACAGCGCGATGCATTATGGGGTCGCAGGCCGTTTCGTGACTTCCACGCAGCGCGGCACGGCACGCATCAGATTTCACACGTAGTAATTAAAGCGAACCGCTCCGCTCCGTCCAGTACCGAACCGCGCTGGCCACGTTTTGAAACGTGGCCAAGTTGGGGCGCAAAATCACGGCCACGTTCGGCCACATTCGCTTTATTTATTACGTGTGAAATCAAATTGCACGGCTCGGAGCGGCACTGCACGCTTTATTTATTACGTGTGAAATCGACCTTGCCGCACATTCAGCCAGCCTCATTCGACGCGAACCGGAAGTCACCGCTGACTTACTAATCGATAACGGCAATCACTAAGACGTGGGATGCGCCGGCCAGTAGACGGATTATAACTTTGGCACTTGTTAGAAACTCAGATAATCGTGAAAATAGTAAGCGTAATGAACGTTTTAGTAACAAATTAAACGTTACTAAAATACGAAATAAATGAATAAATAGTAAATACTGTAAATTGCTAACTGCAAATGCGTAAAGGGTCCATGACGTCATCGACAGTGGTGGTAGTGGTACCACGTCATCGACGTGTGGTAGGTGGACGGTGGTCGCACTCCCCCCCCCCCCCCCCCCCCCCGGGTACGAGTTTGCTTGAAACCTTACGTTGTTTGAAAGCAACAAAGCTATCAGGGCGTAAAAAAAGTGTTAAAAAATTATATTATTTGAAATTGCAATTTTTATTTAATGAGGTATTGATTTTTTTTTTTACTTATTTATCCACTAAAAAAATGTATTCTTCTTACATTTTCCTTTTGTTTCCAGTCAATTTGTTTGTGTGAAAGCATTTAACATTTAAAAAAGTGAAAACCTAGGCTCAACTTTTAATTGTTCTGGTTCATAAGTTGATAATGATATATTTACAGCTTGTAGCCTTTTTTTTTACTTTTTCACTTGAGAAAAGTAAACGTTTTCTTAAAAACCGTTCGCTTAAACGTTTTAAACGTTCGCTTAAAAATACATTTTTAAACTTGACTAGCCATATTGTTCGCTTCGCTCACTCTATTGGCATCGATCCATGCCTCATGGAATTTCTTTGGTTCAAAGAGAATCAGAAAATAGATGTACTGATTTTTCGATGCGTACTAATTGCAATTATTGCTCATAGTTCTCCATCACATCCTTAAGCACATCTGCTCATGACGTCATAGTTTTATCAAGAAAAGTTTGTTCAGGCATAATAAACTTTGCATAAACGAACTATGACGTCATTAGTCCAGTAGAATTAGCTTTTTGCCTGGAACTAATTCAGGAGATGAAACTTCGTAGATATGTTCCGAATACCATTGTAACCTTTCCCCTAAAATTCCCCAACTTTCCCATTTGAGCTCCCGCCGCCATCTTGGAAAATGGCGGCCGTTTTCGCGTTTTTTGAGGGTATCGTCGAATCTAAGCATTATTTAAAAGGAAAATATGTTACAAAGTTGCTTAATACACTGTATTAAGAAACTTTCTAACACATCTTCCTTTAAAAAAATGTATAGATTTTGCAATACAATGCAATCTAAAATGGGAAATAAAAGCCGTTTTTACGTTTTTTGAACATATAGCTGAATCTATGCATTTTTTAAAACGAAGATGTGTTAGAAAATTGCTTAATATAGTATATTACATAACTTTGTAACACATCTTCCTTTCAAATAATGGATAGATTCGACTATACAATGCAATCAAAAATGAAAAATGGCGGCCGTTTTTTTGACCGTATAGCCGAAGCTATGCATATTTTGTAAAAGACGATGTGTTACGAAGTTGCTTAATGCACTGTATTAAGCAACTTTCTAACAGATCTTCCTTTAAAAAAATGTATAGCTTCGTCTATACAATCCAATCTAAGACGGAAAATGGCGGCCATTTTTACGTTTTTTCACTGTATAGCCAAATCTATACAATTTTTGAAAGGAAGATGTGTTACAAAGTTGCGTAATGCACTGTATTAAGCAACTTTCTAACACATCTTCCTTTTAAAAAATGCATAGATTCGCTTATACAACGCAATCAAAAATGGCAGATATGGGGGCCGTTTTAGCGTCTTTTGACCGTATAGCCGAATCTATGGAATTTTTGAAAGGAAGATGTGTTACAAAGTTGCCTAACACACTCTATTAACCCATAACCGCCTAGATACGAACGCACGCCTTCAACGTATAACAGCGAAAAACTAAGTCCCAACGCGAGGTTTGTGAGGGGTCCCCGAGCAAAGCGGGCAGTCACAGCCCAGTGGTCAGCGTCGTCGACTCCAAACCAAGCGAATGCCGGTTCGAATCCGAGAACCGACCCAAGTACCATATGGACTGCAAAAAAAGGGGTCTAAAGTTCTTTCAGGCGGTTATGGGTTATTGGTTACAATCAAGTATTTTTTCAACCCTCAGCTAACCCATAACCGCCTAGATATGAACGCACGCCTTCAACGTATAACAGCGAAAAACTAAGTCCCAGCGCGAGTTTTGTGAGGGGTTCTCGAGCAAAGCGGGCAGTCACAGCCCAGTGGTCAGCGTCGTCGGCTCCAAACCAAGCGAATGCCGGTTCGAATCCGAGAACCGGCCCAAGTACCATATGGACTCCAAAAAAGGGGTCTAAAGTTTTTTCAGGCAGTTATGGGTTATTGGTTGCAATCAAGTATTTTTTCAACCCTCAGCTAACAAACTTTCTAACACATCTTCCATTATAAAAATGCATAGATTCGACTATACAATGTAATCTAAAATGGCGGCCGTTTTTGCAATTTTTGACAGTGCAGGCGAATCTATGCATTTTTTACACTGTATTAAGCAACTTTTTAACACATCTTCCTTTCAAAAGTGTGCATAGATTCGGCTATACAATGCAGCAAACATTAATTTTTATGTCCTATGTTTGAACACCATCAACTTAAAATAACGTGGTTATTGACAAGTTACATAGTGAATTATTGCTCTTCAGTTAGAAGTTCACCGTTTTAATCAACGTAGGTAATGAATACATTGAAACCAACTAAAGAACTTCACAAATATCCTACATAAGGTATATTTGTAAAAAACATGAATAATTTGGAACACCGTTTGCCGAATGACCTTTTAGTTTGATCAATTATCCTGTAGTATGCCAAATCTACACTCCCCATTTACTTTATGTCGTAGGTTTCTTGCACACCAGATCATTCATTAATAGATTGTTCATTTTCTGATAGTTCTACACTTTTTGTGGTTTCTTGAAATAACCGGTGTTAGCACCATCTGTTTCAGAAATATTTTCCTCAATTCCAACCTCACTGATGTCAGCTGCTAATGAAAAACACTGCACTCTCAGAAAATGTAATATCATCAAAATCTTCCAGATCTTCTTCATCTGCAATAGTTGTTGACAATACTTGAGAAGAATCCTTGCATGTTAACCCATGACAGCTTCCCCAGAGCTTTGAATATTTTAAAACGGCTTTTTAAAGCCAAAGCGCTTGGCACAATCCATTGTACAATCGCAGCAAATCGTATTCATAAGGTGATCTAGATCTAGCGGAGAAAGTGTTTGGATGGGTGCAAGTCCTTGGTGACTGTACGCCCAACCCCATTTTTCGGGTTCCGAATGATTGCCATGCCATTGTTGTATTTGAAGATGTGAATGCAATGAATGTTGTTCTGCTGCACCAGCAGTGGGTGGGAATTTGCTCAACTGCACTTCCGTTCGACAACAAGCAGTAGATTTGTTAAAACGATGATAATGGTATATGAGTTTTCAATTTTTTATTTTTGAAAAGAAGATATGTTAAAAAGTTGCTTAATGTGGTGCATTAAACAACTTTGTAATACATCTTCCTTTCAAAAAATACGGACGTTCTGCTATACGGTCAAAAAACGCTAAAAAGGCCGCCATTTTCCATTTTTGTTTGCATTGTATAGCCAAATCTGTGTATTTTTTAAAAGGAAGATGTGTTAGAAAGTTGGTCAATAGAGTTTATTAAGTAACTTTGTAACACATCTTTCTTTCACAAAATCCATAGATTCGGCTATACGGTAAAAAGACGCTAAAACGGCCGCCATATCTACCATTTTTTATTGCACTGTATACCCGAATCTATGCATTTTTTAAAAGGAATATGTGTTAGAAAGTCGCTTAATACAGTGCATCACGCAACTTTGTAGCACATCTTCCTTTCAAAAAATGCATAGATTCGGTTATACGGTGAAAAAACGCAAAAATGACCACTATTTCCAATTTTGTATGTATTGTATAGACGAATCTATACATTTTTAAAAAGGAAAATGTGTTAGAAAGTTGCTTAATACATTGCATTAAGCAACTTTGTAACATATCTTCTTTTCAAAAAATGCATACATTCGCCTATACGGTCGAAAAACACAAAAGTATGGCCGCCATTGTTCATTTTTGATTGCATTGTGTAGCCGAATCTATGCATTTAGAACAATGGTATTTAGAACATATCTACCAAGTTTCATCTCCTTCTGAATTAGTTCCAGGCAACGTCGAAATTTTAGCTAATTCTACTGGACTACATGACCAAATGTCGTGAGGGTAAAAAAAAAACCTTGACGTTGGTTTTGCATTGTTTTTCGCGTATTTGAGGGACATAAAATCAAGTTACAGTGCCAAAAATAGACATAACGGTTGCGCAATTAATTATCTTTCATTTGGTCCAACTCCAATCTTTGTAGGTGCCTTGGTTGCAGAGCAGGAGAGGCACACGCATACACATTCGCACATCATGCGTTTTAATGATTTTAGATAGTAAGAGTTAATTCATGGCTGGAATGTGGGAAGGATCGTAAAATTACCATCTTCACCCCTTAATTTCTTACCCAGTACACAATTACACTCATCCCTCCAGAGCCTACCAAGAAAATTTATCATACAGCCCGCAAAGGAAAATTAGTAATACCATGAAAAAAGTTCCTAGCTATAAAAAATTGCTCCTCCAAGGCTTTAATCGGCAACACAACTTTTATGAGCTTGTCTACCTGCTGACAGCTCTGACTACTCAGAAAAAAATGCACAACACGATACTATGTACAGTTTTCCCTGTGTAGCCCTCTACTTAGGCCCAAATTAGTACCAAACTCATACGGAACGTGGCTTATTTTGAAAAATTGCTACACTTAGGCTTTAATCGGCAACACACATCTTATGAGCTTGCCTGCCTGCAGACATCTCTGACAACCTATAACAAATGTATAACATGATCCTATGAACAGTTTTCCCTGAGAGGCCCTCACAACTTATCTATTATGAAGAACGTTACGTTACGAAATCTTGACAAAAGTAGCTTATTTTGAAAAAATTGTTCCTCAAAGCTAAAGTCGGCAACACAACTTTTATAAGCTTTTATTCCTGCTGACATCTCTGAATATTCAAAAATAAATTCAAAACTTGTGTACAGTTTTCCCTGAGTAGCCCACTCAACTTAGCACCAAATTTGTAACAAAATCATAAGAAAAATGGCTAATTTTGAAATAATTGCTCTTCCAGCATTTTAATAGGCAACAGTGGTCATCACACCGTTGGTTCGAAACCTCCGATTACCCTTACTACTGTCATATGGGACATAAAAAAAATGTCACCAAAAATAATTCATGAACGAAAGGGTTATAACATCATACAAGGTCAAGATCACTCGTATTGACTGAAAATGATCTTTGTTAGACACCAACAATGCTTTCAACAGTAACTAACAATGAATTTCGAGATTCTGTGGTTAGAGTGAAGAATGGAAAAATGAATGTCTTTACAACAATCAACACGCGACTGATGTAATGTTGCAAAACAGAGCCATACAGTAGAGCCAACTGGGAGGATGAACCTTTAAAACGTTAGTTTAAAGTAACCTATTAAAATTAAAGTAACAGAAAAAGAAATTTGTCTTACGAGTGCTATCTTTGTGGTCAAATAATTATATCAAAAACCAAAACTGGTAAAAGGGGCCGCCAAGTTCCGAATGGTTCGGCCCTTCAAAGGAGTGATATCAACACACCAAAACATTCGCCAAATTAATCACACCACTTAATAGTTCGAAGGTCAAATGAAAACTAGAACATTGCTACTTTGGGTAGCAATGTTCAAGTTTTCATTTAACGTCCAAAGTATTATTCGGTGCTTTTAAGTTGGCGAATGTTTTAGTGTGTTGATATCACTCCTTTGAAGGGCCGAACCATTCGAAACTTGGCCACCTGTTTTGGATTTTGATATATCAGTCCTTTTTTTAAAATTGTGTATTAGACTCAACTCCACTACCGTGCAGATGTGTAATAAAGTGGCACGTCAACAAGAAATTGGTTTTCCACAATTTTATACTACCTTTAGCCTATAGGCCAACCATTCTCAACTTGGTCACCTGTTTATAGGTTTGTGGTTTGGTTTTAATTTTTTTGTAATTTGTTTTAATTCTTTAGTTTTAGTGAGTTGATATCACTGCTTTGAAGGGCCAAACCACTCTCAACTTGGTGGCCTCTTCACCAGTTTTTGGCTTTGTTTATTTTGCTTTGTTTTTAGAGTAGGTTTATGTTTCGTGAATTGGACGTGAATACAATTTCTTTGGCAACGTTGTTTAGATTTATCGTGCTACACTAGTGTGTGTCTAGGTACGCAAGTCAGTATGCACATATGTCTTCTAGGGGTAAACAGGAAAAGGAGGTGACAAGCAGAAGAGGCGAACATACAGGGCAAAGTGAGGAGCCCATGATGCAGTCTGGTGGATGACGATTTCTTGTGTTTCCGTTGTACAAATGGGATGAGTCTTGCCATGCTGTCTTCAAGAGGTGGACAGGCAGCGGAGGCGACAAGCAGGAGAGACGAACAGGCAGAGCAGAGCGTGGTGTCAATGATGCGGCGTCCTGCTTCCCTTTTGTTTCCGTTTGTACAAATGGGATAACTTGCCCGCTGTCTTCTAAAGGCGAACAGGCAGGAGAGGCGAACAAGCAAAACAGAGTGATGTGTTTATGACGCGTCTTGTTGTTGCCTATGGGTGTTGTCATCTGTTGAGGCGAATGGAAGCGGTCTTGCCATGTTGTCATTCAGTTGAGGCGACTTTGGTTTCTTGTGTTTTCATTTGTGCCAATGAGGTGACTCATACCATGCTGTTATTTAGAGGTGTGTAGGCAAAGGAGGCGACAAGTGGGAGAGGTGAACAGGCAGAGTAAAGTGACGTGTCAATGATGCAGTCTTGTTGGCCGCCTTGTTTTTCTTGTTTGCCTTTGTACAAATGGGATGATTCTTGCTATGCTGTCTTCTAGAGGTGAACAGGCAGAGGAGGCAACAGCAGGAGAGATGAACAAACAGAGAACAGTGCGGTGTTAATGATGCAGTCCTGTTGGGCGACTTGCTTGTCTTAATGTATTTCCTTTTGCACGAAAGGAATGACTCTTGCCATGTAGTCTTCTGGAGGGGAGCAGACAGAGGAGGCTGTCAAGGATGCAGTCTGTGCGTTGATGATGCAGTTTTGTTGGATGACTTGGATTCCTAGTCTTTTGATTGTGCTAATGGGATGACTCTTGCCATGCAGTCTTCTGGAGACGAGCAGGAGAGGCGATTGGGTCAGAGAAAAATATCGATGACGAGGCCTTGTTCGTTGTCTTGTGTTCAGGTGAGGGGCAGACCAAAAAGAGGTGAACAGAAAGAGCGAAAGGAAGCAGTCTTGTCTTGGTGTAACAGTCCGTCATGTTGTCAACAGGTAGGGGACCAGTAGTGACGAACTAGAAGGTCGGGAGTGGCGAATGGAAACAGTCCGTCAAAAGCCATCAGTTGCAGCCAGCCGAGGCGGACGAGTAGGAGAGGCGACAAGCAGGAAAGACGACAAGAAGTAGAGACAAGCATGAGGCGACAAGAAGGTGATAAAATGTTGTTTCTTGCTTGGAGAGTGATGATGTCTTTTCCGTAATTTGGCATGAGTCGAGGTTTGTGGGACTTATCTCGTTGACAGTCGCAATAACCAGTTGTGAGGCTATGATTCATTGTTGGTTCGATGTTGTCCGGTGCTGTTGAACAAACGCAGTCAGGAACGGATTCTTCGGTGGTGTGAAGAAGTTCCCAAAGAGGGAGGTTGAGTTGTCGTCGTCATCTTCAGCAAAAGAATCGTCAATATGTGCGTGAAGATAACTTGAATTCGTGGCATCTCCAGTTTGGGCGAGTGACGTGACGAATTGCGGTTAGTGGAATCATTTTAAGTCAATTTCCGAATTAGACATGCCGGTCAAAGCACTGATTTCCTTGCGGCGCTTCTTCGGGGCGAGTAAACATGTAGTCATCGTTAGAAGTGGTGGTGGTGGTTGAATGTTTGTTTGTTGCTAGAAGAATGATGATGCCATTTTCATGAATGAGCAGATGAAACAGTGACCCAGCCTTGAGTGTACAAATTGCTGTGGGAGGGTGAAGGAGGACTCACAGCTTGAAGTTTGTTGTGCGACTTGTAGTGAAAATTCCAATTTGCGCAATCCATTAATGCATGGACATGACGAGGCGACAATGGTTCAGAAGACAAACAAGGTTTTGAGAACAAGAAGAGCGAACGGAAAGGTCGAGGGGCGAACAGGCCTCAGAGTGATGCGACAATGACGACGTCATTTTAGATGGCTTGCATTTCTTGTGCTTTAGTTGGTATGACAGCGTTGACAGTTGTCTACACGGAATTGGAGGAGGTGACGTGAACAAATGGTAGTCCAGGTGGTGATGGTGTGACAACATCCGGGTCCACTGGCGATGGGCTTCAGGCCGATGGTTCCGATTGAAAGGGTAACGCACCCCATGTCGCGTCATTAGGCTTGCCATGCAGTCGACTTGAGGTGACAAGCGGGAAAGACGACAAGCGGGAACGACGACAAGCAGGAACGACGACATGAAAATGCAGCGACAAGAAGATACGACGAGAGGTCGAGAGAGCAAGTTGACGTGTAGTCCGGCCCCACTGGAGGGAAAAAGATGATAGGCCTGCCTCGTCTGGATGCTTTTACAGAGGGGCTGTGCATGGGCATGGCGCATGCGCAGACCGAGTTACGCAGCTGGCCCATCATCGCAACTCAAAATCCTCCTGCGAGAGAGAGCATACTTCAGGGAAGAATGCAATAAATTTACAGATAATCTATGTTCCTGAACGGCAAGTGAAATGCACTACCAAGAGTCACCAGATACCTGGCAGTCTTTATACCAAGAAACACTGAAGTGGTTCAAGTGGAGGAGCACACTGAACTTCTTGGGAGACTTCCACGAAGGACTGACCAAGGAGTCATCACTGAACCTGCACTTCATCAGTGGTATCTCACCTGGTCAGTTAACTCACCGGTTCATTTTAATTAGCTTTGCAGTAGGTTTATACCAGTATTAAATCCTTTTAAAAATTCTAGGTAACGGTACCCCAAGTTTAATGTCTTGGGTCAAGCCGTGCTCAGGTAGCTAAGAATTAATTTAATGCTTCATACATTAAAGCTTAAATCCCATAACCATAGTAAAGTATGTGGCTCACTACATAGAGCGGAGCGGAAGTAATATCCAGTCGGGTTGTTGGTTCGGAGGCGTGCGACCCTAGTACAGGCAGAAACGCTCTTTTATTAAATCATCTTATTGTTATTCACAAAACGTTAGCCTATTGCACCAACTGTCTCCAGGTATTAATAGTGCACAATCTCTAGGGTGGACGGCGCAGTGTCCCCTGATATACATTACAGTTTTTCTTCTGAATGAACTCGAGCATGTATTTTTAATACACCACTTCGAGAAAACACAGCTGCACACACCTTGCACTTATACGGTTTCTCATCCGAGTGAACTCGAGAATGTCGTTTTAAGTAACTATTTCGAGAAAATGCAGCTGCACACACTTCGCATTTAAAGGGTCTTTTACCAGTATGAATTCGAGAATGTACCGTTAATTCAAACTTTTGGGAAAATGCAGCTGCACACGCTTCGCACTTAAAGGGTTTTTCACCTGAATGAATTCGAACATGTCTTCTTAAGTCGCCCATTTCAGAAAATGCAGCTGCACACACTTGGCACTTGTACGGTTTTTCACCGGAATGAATTCGAGCATGTCTTCTTAAGTGACTCGTTGAAGAAAATGCAGCTGCACACATTTGACACTTATACGGTTTTTCACCTGAATGAATTCGAGCATGTGTTTTTAAGTAACCAATTTGAGAAAACGCAGCAGCACACACTTCACACTTATAGGGTTTTTCACCTGAATAAATTCGAGCATGTCTTTTTAAGTCACCCCTGTGAGAAAATGCAGCTGCACACGCTTCGCACTTATAGGGTTTTTCACCAGAATGAATTCGTGCATGTCTTTTTAAGTTACCCCTTTGAAATGTAGCAGCACACACTTCGCACTCAAGGGATCTTTCAGCAAAACGAATTCGCGTGTGCTTGTTTAAGCGAAACATTATCGTGCACGGACTTCCAGAATTATCTTCGGAGTCCGTGCAGAATAGGATTACTTCTGATCGGAAGAAAGCCACCGAACGGTTGAGGGGGTTGAGGGAAGCCACTGGTTTGGACCCAAGGTATCTTGATTATCTTCTCTGTGGACCAGGAAGCAAAGCTGTGCTGTGCTGCTGTGATAGGAGTGGAGCACAGCTACTATCTCAGCGGGCCTTGCCAGGGAGGGGCCAGCTTACAGTTGTACTTCGGCAGGTGTAGGTGACGTGATGCGCCGCGTCATCGGACTAGCAAGAGCCGGATCAGACAGTTTACGCGAAGCAGAATTGCAATGCCTAGCAAATGTGCTTAATAGACGCACCGATTGAAAGCAGACGAAATCTAACGACATCTAGCGCTATGTAGTACGATCTACCTGCTGCTTGCTCCAAGCAAAGGAATGCATTTCTTTTAACGAAACAAACAAGCTACGACATCCTGGTGATTGCGGTTATCTATTAGTAAGTCAGCGGTGACTTCCGGTTCGCGTCGAATGTGAGGTGTAACAATATACTATATCTAACTCTATGGTGAGGCAGGCTGAATGTGCGGATAACTTGACTGTGGTAAAAATACCAAGCCTTTCAAGACCAAGCGCTGGTGCACACTTGCGGTCGCCGCTGCGGTACCGCATTTGTGGTTTGGTTTACGTGCCATCTGTTGGATACTGCACACGTACCTGCGTCGACGTTGCGTTACCGCCCGCCGCTCGTGCAGTCGTTTTGCACCGCAATTCCCCCCCATCAATGCAGCGGTACCGCAGCGTTGAAAAAAACGCAATTGTGTCTCTGAGTATCTTGGATGACTTGAGCGGTCCAAACGTCCGCCATTTACCGCAAAAGCGTTACCGAAAATGGCGTCCAATTTCGAAGAAATATACATGGAATTGTTTATTGGGGGAGTAAAGAACTATCCTGAAATATGAAATGTTGCTGCAGAAATGATTGAAGACTCATTGGGAAGTAATTAAAGAACTTATCCGAATTTTTTTAGTTAATCTGCAAAGGATGTATAACATTTTTCCCTGGTACGTCTTAAATTAGTACATCAATGTACCAAAATTCGTCGCGTTGGTTTTAAAATATATTTTTTGTACACGAGGTTAGGGAACCGAACGCGCACATACGTCACGGAAGCGGCACCGCAGCGTCAACGCGCGTTAATAAAACGCACGTGTGCATTGATTGGATGCGTAACCGCAGCGTCCAAAAAACGCACGTGTGCACCGGCGCCAAATGAAATAGACACGCCGCAAAACCCGCAACCTCGCAGCAACCATAGGAATTGAGTTGAACACAATTCAACTCACGGTACCTTCCTAAACGACCAAACAGAGCGCACCAAACGCACCACTGTTGGTGACAGTTTGACTCATTCCCTCCAAATATCCGTGTTGATGCGGCTTGATTGACGTCAACATCGTCAGCGATGAATCTGTTTCGTTAAAACTGTTACGTCGCACATGCTCAAACCTCCACCCCAGCAAACCACCTCCCTGATATGGTTCGCAATTTGGCATTGCTCTCGCCTGGTCACATCTATTAGCCGATCCTGGTCAAATCCATTAGCCAGGTCTGGTCGCGGTGAAGGTATGACGTATCGAATACTCTGCCGAGTTTTTTGAACTGTATTGTAGTTTAGGAAGGTACTGAACGGCTGACGCAACATCACTGCTCACGCGCGACGTCAAGTTTGGAGCCAAACTGTCTCTAACAGTGGTGCGCTCTGTTCGCTCTGTTCGGTGCTTTTAGGAAGGTACTGTCATATGCAGCAGCGTAAACCACAGGGGCTAAGCATACGAATCGCGTGCCTGCTGGAATACTCACGTCACCCCGCGAGCGCAGCGAACAAGCGAGCGATAGCGAGTGGCGTGAGTGTTCCGGCATGTACACGATTCGTGTGCCTAGCCCCTGTGACGTAAACAATGGTAAAGAAGCATTTAATGTCTGATACTGTACATTGCCCTGGGAAGTTTGGGGGTGGGGGGAAGTAACTTCTGGCTTGGGATCGATTTGGTTGACACACATGAAATCATACTTACGGAATATTTCTTTCCCCCAACACCCACCTGTCTAGTTTATACTTTTCCCTTGTTCGTTACTCATTAATAATGCGAAATATCTCAATTTCTCTTGTGTCTGCCGTCTAGAACTACTAGCCTTTTACAGCCCGTTCCATAAACCGATGCAATCGTTCCATCAATTTTGACCGATGCGTAGCTGGCCACTTTGATGCAAGGTCATAGTTGTGAAAATTCACAAAAAAATGTCTAGTACCTCAGGTACTAAAGTATGTATTAATGACTTGTCAACTGATATACTCGATTATATTTTTAACTATTTGACTGTGAAAGAACGTTTCAGAGCCGAGATGGTTTGTCGTCGCTGGAGAAAAATTGGCATATCTGTTCCATGGAGGCAGCCCACCAAATACGACGTTAGTGAGCTAGAAAATTATTTCAGGAAAGCTGCTGTTACTTGTGGCATTTCTCCTCAATTTTATCACGGTGTGGCACATGTTTACAGCAGCTAACCCTGTCAATGGAATAAACGTCTTTCAAATTAAACAGTAGTATGCTTTCTTTAATTGGGAACCAATGTCCCAATCTCGCAGACATTCGCTTGAATTTGAGGGCTTATGAAAGAGACTCGGAACTTGGAGGCCACTTGATTAAACTTGGAAAAGGGTGTGGAAGATTGAAGCAGGTCCGGTTGGCATTTTCAGATGATTTGGATGATACTCCATTAGTCGAGGTTTTGAAGTTGTGCCCATTACTTGAGTCGTTGATGTTGGGGTGCAATCCTAAAGTTACAGAAAAATTCGTGATTGCCCTGAGCGGTACTGTAAAGGAGGTGTACATCTACAACTGCAGAGGGATGTGTTACCAGACTTTCACTGAACGACTTATGAATACGTGTTCAAAATATTGAAGGTTTTGCATTGCGTGCAGGTAGATACGCTGGTAAAGATGGCGTCCCATTGGTAATGTTGACAAATATCCTAAAAATACTACAAGAATACGCTCAAAGTGTTGCAGTGGGACGAGTACATTGTACCCAAAATGGTTCCAAGCGAATGGGAGTCACATCTAGAGGTGATGCTAAACCTTGAAGTGATATCTCTCTCGAACTCGTACGTTGACGATACCGTACTGAAGTTATTGGCTAATTGTTGCCAACAAATGAAGGCTTTAGACATTGCGAAGTGTGATTACGTCTCTGATTTAGGTGTTTTTCATCTTGCATCAGCTCTATCTTTGAGAGTTTTGGACATAAGTGGTTTAAGTCATGTTTCAGGAGAAGGTATTAGGTGTTTGGCAGAAGGGGGATGCTTTGAAAAACTACACATGAGCGATATTTTTGGGTTTACGCCTTCTGTTGAACGTTACTTAGAGGATAGTTTGATTTTCTTAGCAAACTCCTGCCCAAACCTTAATACACTCGATGTGGCTCGCAATACGTTTATCACAGACAGGTTGGTAGAGGAGGTCTGTGCATCTGTTGACAAGGGAATTCTGAAGAAAACTATTTCACTCTTCCGTCGCGGCTGCTCAAGTGTCCAGAGATGTAAAGCACTGTGACAAATTACGCCTAAGTTTTGAACGATCATTGTTACTAGAAGACTTCCATCACTTGTACGTACACACTGATCATGGATATTTCCAAGAGATATAAATTTAAATACTCCCATCAGAGTTGGGTATGGAGTGCACTTATAGAATAATTATTTCTGTTAATGCTAAAGTTAGAAATGGTCTAACTAAAAATTAACCTACAAAAAGCATCTTGTAGGTTTGCTTGCAGTCAGTTTTATTTTGTTGTGCGTAGTAGTTGATTTGTTGTTGGTGTAAATTATGTTAATGCTTCTCAGTTTATTAAATTTAGACATTGCATAGCTAGATGACTTTTTACTTATTAATTTTTTTTTTGGATTGTTAGAACAATTATTTTGAATAATGTTAAATGACGTGTTCACTTTTAAGTCGTGCACTTCGTTTATGAGACTATTTATTTGATGGTGAAATAATTTTGGGGTTCACTGGTAAAATCACTTTAAAAAAGTATTACAATTATTAGTTTTATGTGGTTGCTCATAAACATGCCAGCCTTTTTGCTAAGTTAGGAAAAAAAACGTTGCAGATTGGTGCATGGGTTATTTGTGCTTTGATTTTCAGCACGTGATACGCTCGCCTTTAGGTGACTTTTAATCTGCTATAATTCGTTGCATTTAAAAAAAATAATTTCCTTGGATAATAATTAGGAGTAATGCTAAGTCAACATTTGACCGCGGACCTCTGGCATTTGAGACAGCTGTGCTAACTACATTCAGACATCATAACTCCCTAGTGACCCGTACTAATTTTCATGTGAGGTCTGCCATCTCCGCCCTACA